>VZTG01007871.1:0-18368 GCA_013397845.1 Melanocharis versteri | reverse complement strand
AAAAAAAAAAAAAAAAAAAAAAGATGTTGCCTTTTTGTACAAACCATTGGAAAAGAAAACAGACTGCACCATATTACCTCGCCCTGTGTTCACTGTGGTGGGGCTGAATGCTTTCCACACAATAGTCTCACAGATATTGGTAGCAATGAAGAGAGAGATGCCAGAACCAAGACCATATCCTTTCTGGAGCAGCTCATCCAAGAGCAGAACTATCAAACCAGCAACAAAAAGCTACAATAAAAAAAGAAATACAACATTAGTTCCATGTCTTTTTCATTTTGTTAAAAAAATAACATGCATTAAAAGATTAGACTATATATGAAGAAGCAGGTACACTTGGGCCTTTTTTCTCTGCATGTGGGACAGTCTGTCCATAAGGCTGACTTTTTGACCCTTTCAGGGGAAGAATAAGTAGAGAAGACTAGAAATTACCTGGATTGTGATAAGCAAGCAGATACCAGCACCCATCTCAGATGGGTCTCCGTACATTCCAGTCATTACATACACAATAGACTGTCCAATGGTAATGATCATTCCAAACACTACAGAATTAAAAAGAAAAAGCATGTATTTGTCCTGGATATTTATGTCAGTGGGCAATTAGAGAAACAGAAATCACTTCTTCCAGAGAATCTTGGTTTCAGCTGAGATGATAGAGTCAATTTTCTCTGTAGCAGCTGGTACAGTGCTCTGGTTTGGATTTTCCATGAGAATAATGCTCATAACAGGCTGATGTTTTAGTTATTGCTCAGCACTGCTTACCCCAAGTCAAGGACTTCTCAGTGTCCCCTGCTCTGCCAGCTAGCAGGTACACAAGAAGCTGGGAGGTACCATGGCCAGGACAGCTGGCCCTAAATGGCCACAGGGATATTCCATACCATGGAACGTCAGGCTCAGCACATCAGCTGGGGGGTTGGCCAGGAGGGGCTCATTACTGCTCAGGAACTAGCTGGGCATCGGTCAGCAGGTAGTGAGCGTTGTATCATGCAGCCCTTGTTTCTCTGAGGTTTTATTTCTGTCTCTCCTTTTCATTACAGTTATTGTCATTATTATATAGTACTTTGTATCAGTTATTGAACTGGTTTTATATGAACTCAAGTTTTACTATTTTTTTTTCTGATTCTCCTCTCCTTCCCACAGGAGAGAGAGTGAGCAATTGTCCCATGTGATACTTAGTTGCCAAATGGGGTTAAACCACAACAGTTGGGAAGGAATAGGTAAGTCAGGGGATGTTTAAATTCAAGAGTAAATTAACTTTGCTGTTTCAAATCTGGCACTGAAAATAGAAATACACACAGATAGTTCAGAAACAAATGCTCTTAGAAGTGAGTGGGTTTGGTTACCAAAGACTGCTTTAGATACTGAAAACTCTGAGGGTGTTAAGATAACACTGTATCAATTTATGGTTTTTTCCAGTACACATACCAGTAAGTAGTGCACAGCATCAAATAGCTACAAAACACCCAGTTTTTTCTGGAAGTCATCATCAACTGACCACAGAGACCCCTTATTGATGAGAAAGATCCATGCTTGGAGCTGCAAGGTATAAACAGCTACAACCAACATCTTAATCACTATGACATACTCGATTAACACTGATCATCACAGTTCAAAAGCTGAGTCCCCACAGTCTCTACCTTGCTTCACTTATCTGGGGAGATTACAGCAGCAATGCCAATTGCACTGGCACTTTTCCTTTTCACACCGTTCTGAAGTTCAACAGCCAACAAGGCAGAGAGCTGTCAGTAAAAGACTGATGAAATACAGGTATCTGCAGCAGGACACGAACACACAGCACAACAGAAACCCACAAGTCCAACTCCACCATTCATCCCATGGTAAATTCACACTCTCCATTGTCAGGGTGAGATACTCTAAACCACCAGTGCTCAACATGAGCTGTTACTCACATTTCTGGGCTCCATTGAAGAGAGCTCTGTCCTTTGGGGTGTCACCAACTTCAATTATCTTAGCACCTGCCAAGAGCTGCATGATGAGCCCTGAAGTGACTATGGGTGAAATGCCCAGCTCCATCAATGTTCCTGCCAGACACAGGAAGAACAGTGAAGTTCAAAGTTAGTTTTTATCAACTTTTACGTCACAATGGAGAAGATCTAAAACTCCAAATCTCCATACATGTAAAAGTTATCAATGATAACAGAAGTTTGTTAGAAGTCAGTTTGATATGTAGTACTCCTCAGTACCTCAAAAATACCATGTTCACTGAAGAAGACTTTTGCTGTCAAGAACAGACTTACTCTGCATAAAACAAAGTATGATATAAACTGACAGCTCAAATTATATAGAATGATAAAGTGAATTCAGGAAACTGTCACCATTCTTAATTCATAGCTGCATTAGAAAGCCTCCTCAAGAAACAGAAATTTATGTAAACTATCATGAATTTTAACCTTCATACCTGCATTAGAAAGCACCTACAAGAAACTGAAATTTATATAAACTACTATGCATTTCAATCTTCTGTGTGACAGACTCAAAGACATCACACAGGAAACCACAGCACTCAAGGAATAGGATTTGAAATACAAATCACAAACCTTGAAGATTGCGACAGAAGCAATGCAGGTAATTAGGAACTATCATCTTTTCCCTAACCATTTCCCTCAAAAAACAAAGCTCAATTTTTGTACAGATAATAGATTGCACACACTCAACCATAAACTCATTTTGTCAAGAAAGTTGTGCCTTTTCCAATGCCACACTGGTTTATGACTTTAAATAATACAGAAAAATTACTTACTCTACTTCAGTTTTTATGTTCATTAAAATGGAGTGGAAAGCAAGTCCAAAACCATTTTGATTCAAGCTAAAAAAAATGCCCTCCCAAAAGTCTGACCATACCTCTATTTGATGCCAAAATCACTCTCATCCAGTAGAAAGGATCTGCAGAGTCTGATGACATAATGCCAAACAAGGGAATCTGCATTTCCAACCAAGAGATTGAATTAGAGGCTTCACAGCATGCTTTAAACATTTCACCTCTTCCTTAAAAAAGGGAAGGAAACATACCTGGCAGCATACTAAGAAGATGAAGAGTGTGATAGCTGTCCATAGTACCTTTTCCTTAAACTGAATCTAAAGGGAAAAAAACACAAAACCAAAAACCAACAACAGATGATAAAGCTGTCAAGATAACAAGACCTAGCCCATCAAGCAAACTTTCATAGTAGCACACTTGATTTTCTTGTGAAGAGCCAAAGTACAGAACATCCTAAAGAAAATAATGTACTGTTCATCCTTTTTATCCCATGTAAGACCAAGGAAAGTTGCAAAGCTTTATTCAAAATTTAATCCAAATGAACAAGCTTATGTCAATGCAAGGTAATTCTAGTACTTCCACAGAAATTAGTCTTACATTTTCATGAGAAAGAGCTTATGAAGAGAAAAGAACAGTAATAGGGAGCAGCTCATCTCAGCAAATAATCGTAGATTAGAGCTTGTGAAGCAAAGATTTTCAAGTTGCTGTTTTAGCTTACTCTAGTTTACACTTCAATCTGTACTGCCTTCAACATCTCACCATGCACTGCTGTGACATATCCAAATCTGCACAACTGCATTTATTCTTGCACAACCACATCCGCATCAGATGCCCCACACATGCGCTCCACTAAAAACAACTGTGCCTAAAACTGCCATTCTCCCAACAGGGAAGAACCCCCAAATCTCACAGATGCAAACTCTTAACATTTTATATCACACAAAAACAAACCTAGAAAGAAAATGTTATTAACCTACCTTCCGTTCTGGCTTTTGAATTTCAGGCAAGATAACACAGAAGGGCTTGATCACTTCAAGAAATTTTACTGTACGGAAGTAAGATAAAAGACAAAGTGAACATACAGATACAACGAACACCGGAAAAAGCTCAAGCTAAATTGAATTTAGACATGTACTCTATTTAATAAAAGTCCCAGTTCTGGGGAATTTTTGGTTGGTTAGTTTGGGGCAGGGGGTGTGTTTTGTATATTAAATTCTTATCTGTCCTAAATACAGAGATTCAGCTAGCATGTTGTAAGTACAGTATGGACTGGGAACAGAATTAAAAAAGTCAAGCGTTCTCCCATTTCACTGAGTAGATTGACAGCACCAAAAAACCTTTGTCACTGCTTTACATGGGTTTATCAACACTCTTGAACTTTTACTTCATAGTAGTTTCTCCCCAGTGTGATATTTGAGAAATAAGTGCCTTGGGTATTGTATATATATTACTTTTGCGCCATACAGGTTAAGAATTCCTACACATTTTTGGGCCACACAGCTTAACAATTCCTACCCATGCAATTCAGAAGCATCAATTCCAGTTAGTCTACAGAACATCTCAAGCCATGAGCTCCTCCTAGCCAAAAAGACACATCCTTAGATCAGAAGTCTGTCTTAAAATAGGCATATAATGAAGAGGGGATTTGCAAAGTCACAAGTTCTCCCATAAGCAGAGAGCTCTGAATCCGAAGAAGAGTTAACTCTAAATCTGCTTAGACCAATCTAAGGTTGCATCTGTATTTTGGACTGATTTGAACTAAGAAGAGTACAGCAACAGTGCAGAACTGAAACTACTGGTGCCTTTCCACCTCTTCAAGGAAGGCTGCAACTTCAGCGGCAACTTAGTAACACTTTAAGATCAGCCCACAAAAGATATTTTCTTAATTTCAAACGATTATGTCTGAAAAGTTATACTGGACCGCGATATTCAATTTAAAGCAAATGAAGGGTCTCTCCAACATCTACAGTAATACATCAATCGACTAAGACGCTTTCCAAGCAGCTTTTCCTCGCGGTACGGGATCCATTGATCGGATCACCCCGGCCTGCAGACAGTTTGTAGCTCCCTCTGACAATGTCCCTGGAAGGGTCATGCCCGAGTGACATCCCGCCTCCCCCACTCCGATACCGCAGCCGGCACTCTCAGCTCTCTGATCTCAGATTCTTCCCCGAGATGAGCTGCCACCCCCGGGAACGGCGCTTTCCCGGCCGAAGGGGAGAAGCAAGAACCCAGCGGGAGCCGCTAGAGCGGGGGTGTCCCCGGTACTTACTGCCCATGGCGGCGCCGGCGGAGCAGCAGCGAGCGGCGGCCGCGGAGGGAGAGACACGTCAGGCTCTGAGAGCGGCCGCCCCCTTCCGCTTCCTGCCACGCGCCGCGTCCGCCGCCGCGCATGGGCAGAGCACCAGCCCCACCGCCCCCGCCTACAACTCCCATCGTGCTCTGCGGTCAGAGCGAATGATAACCTCCATGGCGCGGAAAACGAGGGGCGCGAAGCTTTCTGGGAGTTTTAATCCTGCGCACTGCGCCGCCGCTATCTTGGTCGTAGGGGACTCGCTCCTGTGTCGGGTTGTGTCGAGGAACGTGTTTTTGCTACCAGAAAGCGTAGCGCTGGTTTAAGAGATTTCAACAGATAAATATGTAAATAAGCACTTAAAATTCGTTTCCTGGTTATGTGTTTTTGTAGTGGGACGTTGTAGGCCTTGCTCTGCAATAAGAACTTCCTTACACCCGCCACACAACATGAAGTGTCACACGTCAGACGGTAGAAAGAGCGGCTTTGTCTAAATGGCTCAGCTGCCTTTGGCCATTAAGAAGTGACCTGTGTAGGTAGTTCTCTGGACTCTCTGTGGTCAGTGGAGATACAAGTGGAGAAATACTCTGCTTACCTTACATCTCTGGAGAAATTACTCTGCTTATCTCACACATGTTTTCAGATGAGATGAATCATCCTCCAGAGGTATTTATCTCTATTTGTTATAGAGGGAACTAAGGTGACAACTCCAGCCAAATACTTTATTTTAGGTGTCTGATGTCAGACAGCTCCAGGTGTCAGTGTCCCATAGTCCCTGCCTGCCCGAGGCTGCGTGCAACGCACCCAGATCCAGCTGGGCTTTAATAAAATATGAAACATTGCTGAAAATGTGAAGCTTTGGGCTGCATGTCAAGGGACATCCACATGTCACTGTGTCACCCGGCAGCACCAACAAGGGAAACGTGCTCACAGTGGCTGATTGTTTGAAGTGTTTCTTTCCGAGAACCACTCAATGTTCTGTGTATTTACCAGGCCTTTACAGAGGGAGTTATCAGTGGTCTGAAAGGGAAGGTAAACAGAAGTCAAGGGAAAGATTAAAGCAAATAGAGGTGCTAATACAAAGCAATTTAAGTCAGTTTATATACTCTGTAAAACACATAACAGCTTTCCACAGAATCTCCCTGATATTTTCCAAGCACTTAGATATGCTTTGTTTGATTATTTGATTGACGCTGCTCTCTGACCGCCTGGATGGCTAGCTTGGTAGTCAGGAGCGTGCGTCCTTCCCTAGCCGCTGTAGTGAGTGGCTGGAGACTGCTTCTGGCTGCGGGAGGGAGGGCGAGAGCTCACACAGGGCTCGCCACACCCACCGATGTCAAGGGCGTTGGAGGAGGCAAAAGAGGAGAGAGGGGCTCTTCAGGGTAGAAAAAGGGGTTTATTCCAGGGTGACGGAGGCTTAGGAGCACAGCGAGGGGTAGGAACAAAGAGCGGGGAACAAAGAGCCCCAAACAGGGTGTTACAAGGGGTTTCATACCACAGAAAAGGGGAGGGGATACATTCAAAATGTCCAATCAGGACAAGCAAAGGGGACAGTACAAAGGTGGGGAGATGTACAATCAACCAATAATAACATCGAAGGGCGGGGAAGGAATAACAGGGAGCCAAGCAAGAACCGAACAACAATTAATTTTCTGGAACAAAACCAAATTAGGGAAAACTGGGGAGGAGAGAAAATGAGCCAACAGGGATGTGGCGATTAGCATAATTAACATATATGGGGAAAGGTATTCTGGGAACTTCGAGGTTTCTCACCCTAAGCCAAAGGGCAGGGAGATGTTTCAAGGTCCGACCAGCGAACGTTCTTTGGAAAGACTGCCTGAGCCTGCCGAGGTCATGCTGGGCAGCTGTGAGCCACCGCAACATTTGATCCCTACTTTTCTGAGATTAATTTAAAAGACCAGCCCTAATTCCCATTTTATTTTTTTTCTTTTACTGTTTTTTTTATTGGCGGACTGTGTACCTGCCCTTCTCTAGGCTTTGGAAACCATGCATCTGATCTGTGAGTTGTTGAAGACATCTGCCAGTGGGTGTGAGAATGTTTTAGTTCTTCCCCAGGGTTGCTTATTTCAAAAGATCCAGTTTATTGAAACTGGTTTTAATCCACCCATTTCTAATTAGAGATATAGCAACTGCTTTCCAACTGGCATGCTGTCCTGCAGAGTTGATTTGATAATGTTAGAAACCCTCCAACAAAGTTGCCAAATTTGAAATAAATGGTATTTATTAAAACAGCAACCGAGTGCAAGTTCAGGAGTAGCCCGAACTCAAAACAACAAGGTAGAAAGAAAAACTAAACAAAGTAATGACGTCCTGCACGCGCTGGGTGCTCTGGGGACAGGGTGCGTTGCCAGCAGAGGACCTGAGGCTAAGCCTCAGAGCAGCTTTATACTGTCCGAGTCCTTCTCTGATCGGTTGGGTTTTCAATCTCTTTATTTGCATACTCAGCTCCGGCTTCTCATTGGTCTGTTTTGGATCCTCTGCCTCATTGGTCGTTTTCTTAATCCGCTTTTCCATTGGCTCGCTTTGGATGTTGTCTAGGGTCCAATCTCTGTTCTTTTAATTGATGTCATCTTTATGATTTAATGGGCACCGGTGAAACTTCTAGATGACTTGTTGAAGGTCGTGTACGCCATTTTGTTTTTAAAATAAATAAATAACTAACCCCTCATGAAATAAATAAATATAGAACTTATAGAAACAACAATCTAATCTCCATAAAAACAAATAAATACATAACTTATAAAAACAGCAATCTAATATATATAAAAATTCTTTACATGAAACATTGACCTGGAATACAGAGAACTTTAAAACCGTCATAACTTTCATTGTACATAGAGTTTCTAAAAATGCCCAGATTCCTTCAATAATTTTTAATTTATTAACTTTATTAATTAACAACTAATTAACAACTTATGCTCCTAATTATATTCATTAACTTTATTAATATTTAATTTGTTACTCTCGATCACTCACGACAATAAGATTGTTTTGACTTAGTAATGTGAACAATGTGCTGGTTTATCAGAGCTGATAAGTGGAAACGGGAGAATCAGCAGTGGTTCTGTGGAAATCTGGACAAGGAAGCACAGCAGTGATCAGGGGATTAATGGTAGAAGCATGCAACGAGATGCCAGAATTTGCACAGTCACACGTGCTTTTTGTGCTAGTAAACTTCGTCTGTGCCGTAAGAATAGACAAAAATATTTAATAGGCTGTTATTTGCATGGCCCACCTGTCAGACTTCTTGTGTTCCTGTTTTTATTTTTTAAAAAAAATTTTAGACAGTAAGATGATTTGGTTCTCTACTGTAAAAAATTGTATAATTACATAGAATTGTCTACTTAGAGAGGATGAGAACTCATTAGATTTTGCCTACATCTCTATTTTGTTCATCCTGGGCCTAACAACTTCATATTTTGGGTGACGAGGGTACAGTCCTACAGGTGAAATTTGTAATTGAAGTTCAATTCTAGGTAGAAGAAATGGTTGCTGAAAGCAAGCTTTCCTCAGATCTTACAGTGAAAAAAAGAAACTGTTTTGCCAAATGCAGTAAAAACATACACAGAGAGGAGACAAATTCAGCTCCTTTGTATAATCAGGTGTCATTCTGCAGAAGTGAAGGGCAAAAGAAACGGAAGATACAGCTCTTGTATCTGTACAGTAAAGCCATGTGAGACACTGAGTCAAATTTTGGCCCGGTATGACTCCCTGACCTTGAGAGTTTATCTTGGGGAACTTTTTGGCAGCCAATTGCAGACAGTGTGACAAAAATGGAATTTTATACACTAAAGCTGATTTTTACACTGTTTTGGAAACACCTACTACTGCAAGAGGACTCAGTGTAGAGTGGTGCCAGCTGGTACAACTGGAATGATGATGATGAGGAGGAGGATAGCATGTAATTAATAAATTGCTCTTTAGAGAGCAGCAACATCTGAGAAGCAGACGTAGATTTTAAACAGCTTGTTCTTTTCATGTTTTGCTATTCTTCTTCGAACCAAATCAATCCCTCTTATATAACCAAGCTAATCCCGCTTCAGAAATAATGTAATTTAGAATCATTAAAAACATTAGTATTCACTTACTGGCACTGAAGTTTGTTAGCCAGTGTGTTCCACTGTTTCACACAGTGCAAATCTTTAGCCTTTACTGCAAAATTATGTATCTCAATATACCTCTACTGCATTTTTGCAAAGCTGACATTTAATTACTGCTTTTCAAATCAAGCTTTGCTCTGTGGCGACTGACTACAGATGCTGGACTTAATTGTGCTGAATTGTTCCCTGATGCAAACAGCAAAGACTACATGATTGCTTCAGTAGCCAGAGGTAAAAAGCAGAAAATAGGGGCAGAGAGTAGAAGTGGGGAGAGCAGCATAAATGAATTTTTCTCTGCCTCTAAATGGTTCCTTTTTGTTCTAGTAATTGCTTGCAGAAACCAGCTACAGTCTCTCATTGAAGAGATCACATTTTTCATGTCTGTGACTTACTTATGCCGTGTTCCCACACCAGTACATTTTATCGGTGTGTCAAGGATTGCCTGCTTCACTGAGTAAAGGCTCTTCCTTAGCAGGGAGGATGAAGGAGTCCCTCCAGCTGCTGGGATCCTGGTCTCAGAGCACCTGTAGGCTGGGACTGCCGGAGGGCATTACAAAGCTTTTGTTTGTATACATGTGTGTAAGTGCACACACGCACACATGGAGGTTCGCCTTGCAAAACAAGGCTAGCTCGTATTTGCAGCATCAGTCTGCAAGAGAGGTCCTGGGTAGCAATAACCCTGCATGTGCTGGGTCTGTTTAGCTGCAGTGTTTGTATTCAGTTCTCTGCCAGTAGTTGTCTGTGTAACCACAAGGTGGAAGAGCTGCTTTACTTATGGTGCCTTCTCAGCTTGCATGAAATGCACACAACTGTGTAGGCAAGTTTTATTACTGTCATTATTTAATTGTTACAGTGAATCAATGCCCAAGAGCCACTTTCAGGACCGGAAGTCCTTGTGTTAAGTGTAATATGATACAGTCCACAGGCCTGCATGGAGCTTCCTGCAGATAGATCCCTGGGCCCCACACAGTGCTTCAGGAGGTCGCTGTGACCTCTCTGCAGAGTACAGCTATTCTGTGAACCCCCTGAAAAGATCATCGCGTGGAGAGCTCCATGAGATCCTGTTCAGATGGAGCAGCTGCATCTCCAGTGCTCTGACATAGTGTTCCAGGGACCAACCACAACTGTGACATACTCCATGTCCCCTTTGTCTGCTGCTCCCATGCTGTCTCTCAGGCTGTTTGAAAGGTTCTTGTTAGATGTCCCGAAAAATTTATTTATGCAGGTAGATGGGCTCTAGAGGTGGTAGCATGTGTGAAACAATGTCACAAGTGGAAACTCATTATATGAATGGCAGCTGAGCACAGATATAAGGATGACCTTCAGGAAACCCTGAGTAGACAACATTCCTAAAATAAACTGTTTGCTACTAACCTAAAAGAGACTTAGCTGCTAGCTCCTTAAAGCCAACAGCCAGACTCTATTGATTTCCACAGAGCTAGAGTTTCCCTTGTAGTCTGTAATGAGGAGACAATCTCCCAGCTTGGCTGAGGAACCTCAAGCAGGTGCCAGTTACAAGTGGTGCTCCCCAGGGCTCCGCACTGGGGCCAGTTCTGTTTGCTATCTTCATCAAAGATATCATCTGGGCAAGGGGATGGAGGGAACCCTCAGGAAGTTGCAGATGACACCAAGTTTGGTAGGAGTGTTGATCTGCCAGAGAAGACACTACAAAGGGATCTGGGCAGGCTGGACTGATGGTCCAAGGCCAGTTGTATGAGGTTCAACAATTGTGAAGTGGTGGGCCCTGCATTTGGTTGTTTCATACCTGTGCCCATCTGGAAAAAAAATTGCAATTTCAATATCTAAAATGGGATATCCAAACCACTGATTAAATATAATACATCAAAAGAAGTAAGCTTAACTTCCCTGCCAGGCATAAGTCCAAAATTGCAATGCACAAAAGCATTTCCAATATCATTATTAGGACATGAGAGGTTAACTGAATATCTTGCTACTGCTTTGCATGAAATGTTTTGAGTCCTGAACTCGCGTTATGATTCACACCCCTATTTCTCAATTTGTTCACCCAGGTACTCCTAGAACATCATTTTATGCCATATATTTATGGCAATGCTTAATAAGGTATCTAAAATACTGTATAACACTGTACCTTTAACGAGCTGTGCTCCCAGCTGGCAGCATTACAGCAGTGCTTTCTCAATAACAAGGATCCTGATTTCTGGCTCTGATAAAACAGACCTTCTATATAACACACACTTTGTGTAGCACAAAGAGTCAGTGGCTAAACCCTGATCTTGTCAAAGAACAACAACAAAACTGCAATAGGAGGAATGTTTCATCCTGCATCTTCACATGAGAAACCTCAATATTTCAAGTAGAAACAAAAGGTGATGTGTAGATTTGCAATGAGAGCAGCACTATTGATTCAGAAAAAGCTCTGTAATAAAGCTACATTCTGTTTTCTAAACCATGCCATGAGGGGGGCAAATTATGACAAATTATGGTAAAATTATGCAGATCAGCCAACAAGGTCAGACAGATACTTACGACCACCAGTTCATGCAATATAGGCAGTTGAAATATATGCAAGAAGAAAGAAGTGGTTTTACATCCTTCCCTGAGGGATGCAGTGTTGGTGACTGCTGTCCACAGAACGCCAGACTAGACTGATAATGGCTGGTTCTCAGCTGACAGCCTGCAAATTGTACCTGCTCGTGGTGAACCAATAGGTGAGTATTTCAGCAAGACTGAAAGGCCTACAGCTAATAGAACGTTAAAGTCTCTGTACCATCTAAATGCTTCCCATGTGTTCTCTTCCAGCTTCTTTAAGGTTTCAGAAGTCTTCAGCATGTTTTTTTTTTATGTTAAGCGACCCCCTCCAGCCCAATAATGGATTGGTTACTTTTCATGCCCTACTTGTTTTTTTGTGACTTATCTAACTAGATTCTGTAAAAACTTAAGTAGTAAATAAACCAAACATTTTCATATTTCTAGGGATTAAGAACTAGTTTTTGCTTATAAGATCTGGTTTTTAATCATCAAACTATTGACCTGGAACTATTGTTTAAAAAAAAAGCCAAAAAACTAACAAACCACAGTCTTGGGAACAATAAGGGAAAAAGTGCTTGTCTTGCAAATACTTGGAATTGATGCCAATTTCCCTTAAGGGTCTATAGACTAGTAACCAGATACATATAGCTCTGATAGTGGACTAATTTACATAAAAATCACTGCCAGCTTGATTGTAACATTCCCCATGTGGAAATTGGTCAGGGCAGGAAATCACCGCTATTAACCGGAGAGTCTTTACACCTTTGCAGGGACAGCTTTTGGCACAGAGCCTTCATTTCCTCTAGAATTTTGTGAAGCATTAGCAAAAATACATTTCATGCTACAACGACATTGGACCTGTATTTGGGAATGGAAAAGTACCAACAGAGGAGGCTTTTTGGTTTTCAAGTCAGGAAATCTTACCTGACACTGGGTCTCTGTAGGCCAGCTGGAAAGTTCTGACAGTGGTCACATAACAACATGAACATTGGACTTCTGCATCAGCTGTTGTTTTTCAAATCAGTGTTTGGATATTGAATTTGAATTACCTCATGCACACAGGGCTATGTAGCTACATTCCCCTCTCGCACACAAAGCTGTACTGGTGGGGTGCACACAGAGTGGGGCTGAGCTCTGCCTGTAGCTGCATAGCTTTTTCATGCAAATGAAACATGTAATACACTGACATTTCTGCATGCAGTAATTATCATGTGCATATTTGAAAAGAAAATGCTGTGCATGTAAAATTCTGCTTTTGATCCTGGAATATAACTGATTTCTGTTTATTTTATTTATTTGAAGCTCTTGCTGAATAATTCTGTGATTCTTTCAATTTTGATCTCTTGACAACATCAGATTTTGAATCCAAACTCTTTGTAAACTACCTTTTGAGTGACTGTCTTTTTTTTTTTTTTTCTGGAATTCTGAGCAGCAGCAGAAATTCATTAAGTAAATTATCTTCCTGGCTTTAGAAGCAAAGCTGAAACCTGAGCTGTTCTGTTTGGTACGTAGTGAATGAGCTTTGATTTGATTTTTATTGTATTTCGTTCAAACTTTATTATAAAACATCACCCAGAGACACTTGCATGAGAAACACTTTGCAAGTAAAACAGCATTGTATTTCTAGTTTCCCATTTTTAAAGGTTATTATAACATTTTTGTCATGCTTTCTAATCTGCAGCACTTAGGTCATAGAGCTAGATGTCTCTGTAGGTTTTTCTAATGGATTTTTTTCCCCTCTACAAAAGAGTTCTAATGTGTCATTACCCCAGTGACCAGCACTTCTGCAGTCAGACTGGGGGCTGTCCCCAGGCAGCTATATTTCCAGTGTTCTCTGACTCCAGTTTTGTCTCAGCTAGTTTACTGACATGGAATTTGGTGTAGATTTGAGATCCATCAAAAACCTATTATGATTTAAATCGAGCAGATGATCTTTATGGATGGTTCAACAGTGGGTTTTATGTTGATCCTAACAGTTAGTTCCTTTAGAATTTATCCACCCATATTTTTCAGTGGAACAACGGTGACTTTCAGCAGATAGATAATTTCAGGTTTGGATTCGGGTTAGGCATACAAAATGTTTCCTTGATATCTCTTTCCTTGTAAAAATTGCAGTTTAAATCCAAACTAGATATAAATTACATTGCGTCACTTCTTTTTATTGACTTTTGATTTATATTTATCTCTCAATCTCAGAGAAGGCTTTTTAAAATGCTAACATTTAACAAGCTTGGTTTGATCCTACTTCTATTTCCATCATTGGCCAAAAATCCTGCTGGATCACATCCTCTGAGTAGACATCCCTGTGGATCTCCTAATGCACTTTATAAAATGCATCCAGTAATCCAATAACAACAGAAATATGATTAAATACACAGGGAACACATGGCTCCAAAAAAAGCAAGCTATAGCTCCACTTTGAATTTTTACTTATGAAGATTTACTTTCCTTATGAAAGTAGGCCATATAAATCTTTATCAATATTTACTTAGCTCAGCTAGGGAAATAAAGCAGTAACTATGTGCTGATCTGTGCAATATCAGAGTAGTACAAACACATTAAATTCCTCCTGCAAGTGAGCAGGACGCTGGCCAACTAGGAAGAGCAGGAGAATTGCTAACACACTTGAGTTTTACAGACATGCCAAAGGCTTAGCAGCCTTTAGTGAACATTGATGTTACAGCAGCTTGCCTGAAATAAGAAACAAAGAAATCAGATTAAAGTCTGAGCTGCTTAGGGAAGCAGCATTAGTATGGCAAATTTCCTGGCGAGAGCTGTGATTTTGGGCATCATATGGCTGCTCCACGCTGCAGTGCTGGGTAGCGGTAGATTCTTCATCCCTTCTGAAAAACACTGAACAATAACTGTCAGAAAGGTTTTATCATCTGTCAATACTGGAAAGAGGGTGAATTTCCTGTCCTGTGGTTTTATACATTTATACTGCTATTTAGCATCTTGGTGTAAGAGCCTGAGAAGCCGTCAAGCAGTAAGCTATTAATGCAGCAGCTATGACAAGGCTTTGGAGCATTTCAGTCTTTGTATAGTCTTTGACTGTTTGTCCCCTCAGAGCACTCCAAAGAGCTGGCTTTACAGTGAGCTGGCTCCAGAGCTGAGGTGAATGCTGGTGCATCAAGGCACACTTTGATGAGTGAATTTTCAAGTGGTAGTGCTGGCACAAGCAGCTGCTGTGCCACACACCCCTTATTGAGCACTTGTTCTCAGTGCCTCTCTCTGTGCTGTGCCAGTATAAGCAATTTGTAGCTTCATGGCAACATGGACTACAAAATGATCTGGCTGCAAAATGCTTTTCCAAGTCATGAACTACAGATTTAGTCTTTTTTATACCCATTTAGGAGTTCTGACTGCAGCATGACTGAATACCTTAGTTAGCTTCAGCTGAGCCTAATAATTCCTGAGAGCGGCAAGCATGTAACAGCTTGGGCTTCACCATGGGCTGTCCAAGCCAGCTAGAGATCACATGAAATTGCTTCGACAGCTCGCACCTGCACTATTGAATCTTCACTGCTAATCATTACATCTGGCTTGGGTACATCTATTCAGCTTAAAATCACATCTCACAGCTGCAAGATGGCCATAGCTTTGCCTAAAAGGAGGTGTGTTCCTGCTGACAGAAGAGAAGAGACGCAATCAGACACCTTTAAAAATCACTTTTCTTCTTACTTTTTTATCTTCTTACCTTTCCCTATACACTTTATAGTGTACCTGTAGACTCTTCAAGTATTTAAGTGGGCAGCACAACCTTGAAAGTTGTCATTACTGAAGGATGCTCAAGGAATAAGCAGATTAAGAACCCCTTATGTTTTACTTAGTTGTATTTAATTCAGTAGCTGAGCAAGTAGCTGCCACATTCTTTCAGCAATATTGTAAAACCCTTTTATGCATATTCTGTAGGTGACTCCTTGGATGCAGCAGGGCCTTTTAGTGGCTAGTTAAATGCATCACAGATTTGTTACAGAGCTCCCCAGAGAGCTGAAGCTTTCCTATAAAAGATGTGGTAGATCATTTACATTCAGGTCTCAGTTACATAGTAAATCTACTACAGTTCTGCAAAGCACCTTCTCTTTTTTTGCTTCATTGCAACTGTGTCTAAGTGGCATATTTTATTAAATCAGATCTGCTTTGAGAAAAATACAGTTCATTCATCCTTCTAATTACTGCTGTTCAAATTTAGCCTCAATTAGTGACCTCTCAATTTGCTGAGATTAGTTCTGCCTGTGTACAAGTGAGACTGGCTATGAAGGCACATGTAATAAGCTCTACATTCCTTCTTCTACTTAACACATCAACAATTAGATATGTGGTGTTTCTTTTCGATGAAGGAGTAAACAAAATGCCCTTGTTGGCTGCAAACATCCAATCTCTCCTTTGCCAGAAAGGCTCAGTTTCTGAATGCTACGGACAAAGGAGGTGAGAGCAGTGCAACAGTGTTATTGTTCTACCACTGTATAACACCTTCTGATATGTGGATCTCGATATAACATTACAGATATGTGAGCCACTCCATCTAAACACACCGAGGCAGACCCACAAAATGAGTAGGGATGTATCATTATAACTCTTTCACATGGATGAACCTGGGCGGGGAGACCAGATGCCCAAGACTAGTAAATGGAGTAATTGGACTGAAAACACACCCCAGAGGTTCAAATTTCCAATCTGTGCTCTAGTTACAAGACATCTAACTCCCTGTGATCCTCCTCCTCATACTGGGAAGCCTGGAAAAGCCTACTGAATGGGTATCATAGATTTTTATGTTTGGATTCAGCAGTTGTTTCAGCCACATTTGAAAAGAATGAGTCAGGAATTTGTGTATGTGGGAAGTGATTTCCTCTCACATTACTGCATGTATGGATGAAATACATTTCCTCTACTATGAAGCTGCTGAATGAGAAAATAAAGTAGTGCAGCTGATTGTCACTTTAGTGGCTGTACTTGGACCCTGATAATGAAAAGCCAGTGGTCTTGGGAGCCTGGTTTGGGTAATGCATTCCACAGAAAAGCTGGAGAAATCATTTGTATTATTATAAAGAATGACTAGAAAAGGACAAAGTGGAGAAAAAATGCCAATATTAAAACCTGATAAATTAGAGACCCAGTTTTATAGTGAAACCTGTCCTGACTGAAAACGCAGGAGGAAATCTGGCTTTAAGACATGAGCTATAATGCAATAATGAAGATGCCTCCCTCTGTGCTTCAGGCAGTTTTTGTAGCAACCAGTGTTCAGGAATCAGAGATAATGATGATGGCTTGTGCATGCAGTCATTACAGCCATGGCACGCACAGTAGGCAAGGCATTTAACGTCAAACTCACCAGCACCACGCAGCGAGATGGGGCTGAGTGGAATGCAGGTCACCTCCCAACCTCGGTCGAAGCCACACGACCTGTGGCATTGCAGAGCAGGCAGGTTTCATCTGGTGTGAGAATGAACAGCAGAATTTGGGCTGGGGCTAGAACCTTCCCAAAAAAGAGTGTCCTCAAATCCAGGGAGTTGGTGTGATCTTCCTTTTGTCCTTCAAAGCTGGTTTGACACTGGAGCGATAGGCTTCTGTAAGGTCTGGAGCTGATGAACACCCTGAGTGGCTGTTCCCAACTTCTGGGGAACTGAAGGAGAAACAAAGGAGTTTAGGGACTGGTCAGATAAGTGGGCTGAGGAAGAAATGGGATTAGGGGAAGAGAAACAGAAGAGACTTGCATAGAGAGAAAACTCAGAGCTTCTGAGGAGGGCACTACAGCCAGAAAAAAATTGGAGAAGGAAGAGGACATAGGGGAATACTAAAAGATTTCTCCATTTGTTCCTTAGCTCAGCAAGGAATTAAGAGTTCTTTTTGACTTGAAGTCCAGAATAGTTCCAATTATTTAAAGACCAACACTTTTTTAAAAAGTATTTTGATGAGCTACACAGAGGACAGAGTTGCCAGCTACGTTTCATAAAAAGGATCTTACTGCTGTCAGTAAAGAACTTCTAAAGATAATGTTATACATATGTATATAAAACACATAGGACGTTGTGGAACACTTGAAGGTAAGGTTTGAAGGTAATTCCTTAGGCAGGGCAGGGCAGCCTGTCAGCCACAGCTCCACACCATGCTGGGTCCCTCTGCTCCAGCAATATAAACACACAGCCCCAGCCTGGCTTGTGCCATGGCTGTGGCCATGGATGATGAATGAATCACTCCATCAAACACCAGGCAGGGCAGTACACACTGAGCCATTCACCAAGAGAGAAGGAAAGTGTACTTCTGCCTACTTTCTATGTATATTTTTGCCACTTCCAAATATTTCCTTTGCTTTCAACCTCTGCACGTCAAATGATAGTAAATTGCAAATGTACTAGTTCCAGCTGAGCATGACTGGGGGTGAAATAACTTTTCTTTGAAGCTGGAGCTAGAGTCCACTTGAAACGCTGTAGGAAGAGCTACAGACATTTGCAAATGAGAACTGAATTTCTGACCAGGTGATTCAGAGCATTGTGACTCATGAAACTTATTTTCAGAGGAGCTACATAATCCATTAAGAGAGCAGACAGTGAAAGGGACCATCCCCGTAGCTAAGACAGCAATCTTCTTATTAAAAGAATGTCATTATCTTCCAAATCAGCAGAAAAGCAACATAGGTCTTTATGAATGTCCTAGGTTAAAAATA
>VZTG01007870.1:120482-131509 GCA_013397845.1 Melanocharis versteri | reverse complement strand
ATTTATATTTATATATAAAACATGTATTTATCTAAGTTTTATACAAAATATATTTTCTATGTTTAAATTATATATGGTATTTTATATTATACATAATCTCAATATATTATGCAAATGTGCAATAAATAATGATATATTTGTAGTTTCAAATGGTAAATATAAATATATGACATAAATATAAACATTTATTAATCTTTCAGGGATGTGTCTGAAGGTCTGAGACTGAGGTGAGCACAAGTCTAGCAACATAAGCAGACAATGGAAAATTATCTGTGATTTTGGTAATAAAAAGGAGCACTCAAAATCACTCATGTTTGGAGTTTTGGTTTTTTTTCAGGGGGCATGTTTGGTTTTGGTTTTGTTTGTGGGGTTTTTTTGGGTTTTGCTTGTTTCTTTGTTTGTCTGGGGGATTTTTGCTCTTTCTCTTTGTTTGTGTGGTTTTGTTTGGCTTGGGTTTTTGCCCTCTGATACTTGTTAATAAGATTTTGTTCCTGAAATATTCACTAACTTACTATTGGGTGGGCATTGTTTGTGTTATCTGGAGGCAGAAGGATGATCCATAGAAAAAAATTACCAAATTTCATCCGCTACCTAAAACAAGGAGGTCGGTGTTTTTTCACTTCTGAGGCTCATGGCTCAACACATCAAAAACCAGACAATATTTAGGAGTGAGGAAATATATTTTAATACGTTCATATGGATGAGAAAACTTTGCTTCTTTTCTGTGCTTCTGAATGGTAACTGCTGTTTATGGAGCGTGTCCAGGGAAGGGAACGGAGCTGGGGAAGGGGCTCAGCCTGGAGAAAAGGGGGCTCTGCACACCACTTAGGAGCCAACAAAGTTTTAACCTGTCTGGATAGACCCGCGTTTTTCTGCAAGGATCAGTGTGAGAAATACCAAGGAGGAGTGCCAAAGTTCAGGAATAAATTCCTCCTGCCCGGACCAGGACTGGTGGGAAGTTTGTCACAGCTTGGAGCAAACTCAGAACACCACGAAACACCTCTGCTGTTGCACAGGTGAGACTCAAAAACTGTCCATTTCATCCCAAGCAATGCAGAGAGACAGAAGAGGAGAAATAATAATAATAAAGAGGTGAAATACTGCAGCGTGCCAAATAGAAAAATACTGAATCGTTATGTGCCAAAAAAAAAAAAAAAAAGTTTCACTTTTTTTGTTCCCTTTTTTCCTTTCTAACATCACAGGTATTGCACCAACTAATTAAGCCTCCTCCCCTTAAACTTAATTGTTCCTTGCCAACTTTTTATTTTCTTTGTCAAGAAGTGAGAGCTCACCAGCTAAGACTTCTACAACCCTCACAGTTTCAGTTTATGAAGTCATCTTAATTGCGTTTACAGCTGATTATGCAAAAAAAAGAGAGAAACAAAAAAGAAGAAATAATCAAAACACTTTCAGGACTAGTGTGTACATTCAAAGTGATTAAAAATAAAGGAACGATTTTTTAATGTTTCATCAGCTACATGTTGTCACATAGCTGCTTTTATAGCATTTTTGGGGATCACAATTTTAGGAGAAAAAGTAGAGGGAGGACTTCCTATCCAAACATTTCCTATATGATTTTTCCCACACATACCCAATATATGCAGTTTATGACACAAGTGTTTTAAAGAGCCACAGTTTCAGAACATTAAATTATCCCATGCCTGGTTCATCAGCAACACTGACAACTACAGAAAGTTCAGAGAGGTTTCACCATCTGAAAGGTTATTTCAACAGATGAAGCCAACAAAACAAAGTGTTTTGGATTTTTGTTTCCAGACTTACAGCTTAGTACTTAAACGTTACCCAACATACTCCAAAGACGTGAAAATGCTATGTGATTTCAAATTTGTGAAAATAACTACATAGATTTGGTCGTAAATGTAAGAAAGATAGATATTCCAATTTACATATGCATCATCACATTCCTTTTTTACCTCCCTATTCTCAGATTTTTTCTTCATTTTTCTGGGGCAATCACTTTTGTTAAGGCTGCCTTTTTCTGGCTCCAAAAATAGCTTCAAATTGACTCTGCATTTCTAAAACGAACCTCATTGTGGTGTGTCAAAATCTGGGTCATTACAGCAGCTGCAGGAGCGTGTGCAAATTCCTGCCCCTCCACTTGAGGCAAACTGGGAGTCCTGATGCAGAGAAATTAAATCAAGCTCAGATGAGGCTTTAATTGAGAAGCCTGAGAGTATTAAACTTAATAATAAATAAAACCTGTTCTTCTTACCCATGCTCTGGTACAGTTTGAACGTTTGGTAAAGTCTTTGTGGAGTATTAAAATCACCTTAAAAAGTATTACAATAAAAGTATTAAAATCACCTCACAAAGCCTTCAGCTTACTTTTAGGAATCAGCCCTGCATCCTGTTAGATATGTACAAATAGGCAATACAAAATATATACTACAAAAGAGATAATAAAAAATACATCCCAGCAAGAGTGGCTTTTAGCCTTTATGGTTACCCTCAAGTTGTGGTGAGACAAAATTGTCTCTATTAGACCTAAATCTGTATTTCTTCCTAAGCCAAGACCCAGCAACCAAGGTGAGAACATCCCCAAGGGTTGTATCAATTCAGTCTCAATTATTCCCCAGTCTGAGCGAATTAACTGACAGCCCAAAAACATAATACAGTGAAAAATAAAGAGGTGTGGGGGTTTTTTGATTGTTTTTGTTCGGTTGGTTTGTTTTTTGGTTTNTTGATTGTTTTTGTTTGTTTGTTTCCTTTTGGGTTTTTGTTTTGTTTTGTTTGGGTTTTTTTTGTTTTTGTTTTTTGTTTTTTGGTTTTGGTTTTGGTTTTGGTTTTGGTTTTGGTTTTTGGTTTTTGGTTTTGGTGGCTTTTGTTTTTGTTCTTCTTCTTCTTCTTCTTCTTCTTCTTCTTCTTCTTCTTATTTTTTTGATGCATTAAGTGCATCAAACTCTTTGCCATATCCTGTGGAAGAACTGCAGTGGTTTCACGGAAATCAAGAGTCAAACTTCTCAGTAACTTTCATCTGCCCACCAGACCTTCCTTGTTCCCTCCTCTGTGTTTCTCTCTGTATAAACCACTCGATTCCATCAGTGCGACTGCTGGTTATCCTTCTTCATCCTTTCATTGCCAGGTGCCTGGGTGTGTTGAATACTAACTAAATCGTCCACTCAGCTGGGAAAGGACATTATCTGCAAGATTTGCTGCTGCCTCTCTCTCTCTCTCAGGTCCAGCCTCCTGCCCCGGGCTGCGCTGACAGAGCACCTCACCCACCTGGCATTTGTCACGGTTTAACTCCAGATTGCTGCCAGCTTGTACATCAAGAGACAGACAGGCGTAATGAAACCCTGAAACTTGGTCGAAGTTTCTCATTAATACCCGTGCAAGGGGAGCTCACCCCCTGAGAGAAAAGGCCATTTGTGTGGCGGGACTGGCGGCAGACGGATCGGGAGCCGGGCCATGAATTTATGTTCTGCATTTACACTCAGAGGTTTGATAGATATTTCTGCCTTAAAATAAGGTCTTACAAAGAGATGGAATTGAAACGCAGGAATATGTATTTCCAAACAATGCCAGAAAGCAGCCACTTCAAATGGATGAAAGTGTATCGTGCCTCTTTCTAAAATTACTTTTCTTCGTGTCTGTTTTCTCCCAACAGTAGCATCCTGTATTTGCTAAAGCAGACATGGCATACAAAATTTAGGCCGGAATTTATTTCTGCAGATTAAACTAAAATTTTGGTAGTTTTATGTCTCCCTGCATCTGGAAATGACATAAAGCCACTCTAAGTCTCCAATAATGAGAAAAATTGGCTCATTTTTGTACACTGCTTAATCCCACAGCATGGGAACGTGCATTGCGTGGCAGATAACAGGTGAGACATTTTGCAATGCCTCAGTTCTCTGAGGGAAGCAGAGCTGAATTATCAGACATCCAAAGACACAACAGGATGCTCACACAGACAGATAGCACTGCAGGAGCATTGTGAATGTGTGCCTTCAATGTGTTGTGGTAACCACACTCCCTTTTTCATTGTCAGCAGCAAAAGAACGTAAAATCACCCACTGCAACCCAAAAATTTTGAGTGAAAGAGCTTTTTCTGGAGGACACGTAACTCAGGGGGAAAAAATCAGATTTAGCAAATAGTGGCGATTTGAACATTCAACAGATTAACAGTGCAACCTTTAGAGGGTGTAATGCCAGGAGATATCACCAAGGTCTGAATACCACAGCGCTGAGAAGAAAGGAGATGAATAAAGTGGAGAACTGTTCATTCAGGTGTGAAGGGGTTGTAGTGGCTCAGCCTTCTGACACGCTCTGTTTTCAGGGCCAGCTTCTAATCCCAGAAGAGCTGCAGAACTGCAAGTTGAAGAAGACCTGCTACCCAGCTGGTGTGTATAACAAGATTTTAATTATTTTTGTTTGTTTCTTTGTTTTTGTTTTGGTTTTTTCGTTGTTGTTTTTGGGGTTGGTTTTGTGGTTTTTTGTTTGATTTGTTTGTTTGTTTGTTTGTTTGTTTTTTGATTGGTTGGTTGGTTGGTTTTTTTGAGTCACAAGAATAGCAGATAGGTCTAAAATAAGAAACTCTCTCTTGTAGTCGTTGGAAATCACACTTGTTACCACTGCATCCTGGGTAGGGTTCTGCTGATTCTTCTTCTCTTACTTTAAAAATTGCAGTTAGCAGCTAGCTTAACTGAACAAAATGCACTCTTTCTAATTTTGCCTGCTATCCCCCCAATCTTTTTAACATCTCAGCAGGATTAACATCTTCGATATCTGTAGAGAAACTGGAACCAGTATTGCTATTGACTGAACAGTGTCTTCTGTGAAAAACATTGATGTGATAATAAACACTTCAAGGAGGAAATAAAATGTGAAAATTTTGGCTATGCCCATCTAATTTTCCCCTATCAGCTATCTAGGGGAAATTAACTCTTTTGCCTCCATTTATGGCCGTGGCTGACTTTGCATGGGGTGTTTTACATTTAATGCAAATGCACTTTGTACATTTAATGTGCAGGTGATGATGTGCAGAGGCGTAGCCCAAACATGTAACCTGAGAACTGAAAGCACATTCTGCTGATACGTTAGACAGAGAGGACACAGATCTTTTCAGATTTTTGACACTGCAAGGTTTGGAATATGCAGTGAACTTTCTGGATGACCCTTCATGAATGCGTATTTTTATCTCTTCTGAAGATATGGGGTATCATTGCACCAGTGACCTATATGAGTGTGTAAGGTATACAGAGTATATAAAAATATATAAAGCATATACAGTTGGAGGGATAAAGGCTCCCATATTGGCTATCTGCTGAGGGTATTTTGAGAAACAATACAAAAGACCAAACCCCCAGTGAAAACCATTTTCACCCTTTTTGGTTTCCATTCGCATCCTTTTTGGTTTTACTGCTGCTTTCAGCTGGAGCTCTGTTGGATTAATACAATTTCATCAGTCTGATTTAGACCTGGAACTCGTTCCTGAGCCTAGATTTAGTTGCCTGACTCAGTCATTTATTTAGAGGTGATGAGAAGAGAAGGCTGCTGCTGCTGCTCTGGTGTCCAGGAGTAACAGCTGGTATTTCCTCCTCTTGGAAGGATTGCCAAGGACAGAAATACACGGAGCAAAAGGCTCAGAAATCTGCCCGAGCAGCTGTCACTGCGATGAGCAGAGCGCAGATGCCCAAAAACACCACTTTGGTTTGCCAAAATCCTCGGCGGTTTTGGCACCTCTTCGCTGCAAAACTGGATGGTGGCAGTGGCAGCGGTGTCAGGCACCTCTGCAGCCAAGGAGGAAGAGGAAGTTTCTTTTATTTTGTCTGTCCTGAGACCTTGCCAACGGGGTGCCAGAGGCAAGGCAGGCATCACCATGCCTCGGTGGTTGGGTTGTTCTTTAATTTAATTTAGTTCCAGTGTCAGGCAAATATGAAGCAGCCAGATTTTCACAGCGGGGTGGCAAGAAAGAGGCACATTAAGGAGCAAGTTTCCAGCTCCAGGAAGAGACACTCAGAAGAGAGATTTAGGAAAAGAGAAGGGAGGAAGAAAAATAAAATCTGAGGTTCGCACAGCTGTTTCTGTATAAAATTAGCTACTATTTGGAAATGTGCCACTCTAGAAATAAGGATTGCTTTTTTTTGTTGGGTTGGAGTTTTTTTCCCCCTTCTTTCAAATTTATGCCAGTGCAGCTTTCGTAAAGGAAGTTTCTTGCAAAATCATGACGCCTAAGTTTTGCCACTATCCTTGATGGGGCAATATTTCTTAAGTGAATTGCAGAGAGCTCACTGTATTTGCAGACCCCATTTCAGATTTGGGGAGGAATTGCCTCTGCCTTGTTCTCTGCCTTGCATGCTGAAATGGAAGGGACAATCTCATGTGGTTGTTTCCTAACAGAGCAACCATTTCAATGCCTTGGTTGCAACGCGTGGCCCAGGTGGACTTCTCTGCTACAGGACGTGAGCTAAAGATCAATTATCTTTTATTTTTGAATCCCAGGTCATTAGTCACGAGTCAATACTGAAAGCCCACTGACAAGTGGTGAGAAAGCTCTGCAGGTTTTCCTTTTTGACTGCTCCGCAAAAGGTTTATGACAGGCGTGCAAATGGAAAATAAACTTCCAGGATACATTATTTTGAAAATACAATTTTTTGTAAGAAGTATAGTTGGTAGTTATTAAGCCCCTAAGCACAAAACAAAATGTAAAGCACATCCATTAAAATAAGAATCCAGGAGAAAACAAAAAACCGAAGGTGTTGCTTTTTTGTTTGTATACAAGAAATTAAAATAATTATGTAAAGAGGCAATAGTTTTAGCTATTTAATGAAATTATATTCTTTACCCTGTATTGTTCTGGAGACAGGAAGGGACAAAACCACCACAATCACCACGAAAAAGGGAAATATTCCCTGAAGGAATGCCAAGAAGAAATAAAAAGGTGATCATGGTGTTGTGAGAGGAACTATCTAATGTTCCTGGGCTGGCATCGTTTCTCTGGGCAATGCACAGCAACGGTAAAAGGAAATTAGCAAAATGTAATGGTGTGTAAGGAACAGGGAGGGGAAAACAGCGGAAAACATAATGACACACTATAAATCGGTGACTTTCCAGCATCTGGGATAACATTTTGTATATTCCAGGCCTGAAAATGAATGACAAAAAAGTGTGAGCCATCCAGGGGAAGGGGATGAGAACGACTTAATGAACAAAACTCTCCTCTGAAGAGAGGCTGGGGAGACACGGCTGGTTTATTTTAAAGAGAACCTAAGAAGAGACACAATAAAACTATATTCCAGTAATTTGTGTAAGAACCACAGGACAGGAGATCAAACAGAATCACACCAGTTGTCATCACTCTTTTCAATTTCCAGTTTCAGGGAAAAAGCATCACTGAAAACAGATACAACACAGAGGTCGTGTTCTTTTTGTTTCTAGAGAAAACTCACCTTAAAGACCAATAATTTTATGATATTTGAGCAGGAATATACTCTTTCACACAAAAGTGTAAAGATAGTTTTTTGGGCGTAGAGGACGAAAGTTTGGAGGAGAAAAAAAGGCTCAAACTGCCCTAAAATAAGGGTCACAATGGCAGAGCCACACACGTGTACCACCAGATGCAAACAGAAATATCAGGATGAATTAAAAACTGATGCATAACAAAAAATTCATGGATCACTGCTTTTAATTTTGCAATTAATTTTGCTGTAATTATGTGAAAGTGAGCTGCTAGAGTATTTTTTACCCTGTTCTGATTTTTGATTTAGTTCTTCAGGTGGAAATTTAGAGGCTATCTTATGCAAGCTACCTGTGCTACAGTTACTTAAAAATCTTTCAAATGGGTCTGTTTTGAGACTTTCAGAATTTGTAAAATATTATATGGAACTTGAGCAGAACTGGTGTGCAAAATTGAGATGTGCTATTATCCTGTTAGGATTTTTGTAAACACAGAAAATGTGGGGGAATGGGTACAGTTTCATCTTGTTCCTAAGGTTTTAGCAGGTGTAGCTTGTTTTTGAAAGGAACCTTCCTGAAATATTCAATATTCACAGACTTTCAATAAAATGAGAGATATATAACCCAAGAGAGATCAACCATTTCTCTCAATAATGCACATATGATCTGTTAGTGTAATGAAAATTAAGCTTTTCTCACATCCAGATTCTAAATCTTATTCTCTACTTTCCTTTTTTTTGAGAGGCATTTTCAGTTCACAGTTTATTAAAAATGCCACAACAAATTGCTGTGCTGAAATACAGGAACAAGCATTAAAAACAAATTTATCCTCAAAAGAGAAAGTTTCATATTACCAATTTTGAGGACACAATTTGTTTTAATGTGCACTTTGAAGATTATGAGTAGTTTTATTTTTGTATGTATGAGTATACAGCTTTTTTTTTTTTTCTTCTTCTTCACATTTCTAATGATGTTACCAGATTTCAATTAAAATTTCATTTTCTCGTCCTTGGTATAATGAATGTTGCATAAAATCTGTTTATATAAACCAGACTACCATAAAGAAATAAAATGTTTGCTGTTAGTTGCTCATAAAGGATAAATTCCAGGCCATTGGCCTACTTGAAATTGTGTCCTTGACTTTCTCAAAAACTGCCCATTGTACAATATACTCTTCTTCCCTGCTGTTCTCCTCATATTTTAATCTTTAAATCCTACTAGTTTTCCTTTGCACAAATTTACCCCTCTTTTTTCAGCTCTAGAATAGAAAAATATGGTTGACTGCAATACCTGATGGCTGTTGCCCTACTCCCAAGACAGCCTCCAAATTTATTTAGCCCACTAAAACACGAGAATTCAACAAAAAATATTTATTTTTCTGTAATTTCTGTGGCCTTGGGATTGGTTACATTCTCTCCCTCCTCACAGCTCTTATTTTTCAGTTCTGAAATAAAGTAAATCATACTCCAGACAAGACAAATTTTACATTTATATTAAAACTGAGTGCCTTATGCCAGGAAAGAATGAGCCCTAAAGACACAGAATTAGTAAACTCAGGGGAAACACGCTGAGAGATACAAGACAGAAGAGTCTGACCTCAGGAGTTCAAAGGACAACAAAGAATTTAAAGTGGAAATGTTGATTCAGAATATAAGGCAAATGAAAATGATTGTTCTGTAGAGTTCATGATAAGAGCTTAATACTTTCTATGCCACACCAAAAAGAAATGAAGAATCCGTTAAGAAAAATAAGCTACAAAACTAAGGAAAAGAAAAAAATTAAATGAGAATTTTTTTCTTTACCCTTTTATTAAATGTGAACAAAGAAATGCTTAAAAGTGTGAGATCTGGGTTTACTTTTTGTTTTGCTTTTATTCTTTTGTGTTGCTTTTACTCTTTGGCATAGGTTTTGCTCTTTTGCATTGTTTTTTCTACACAGCTGAAGGAGAACAGCTCTGACTGTGTATCAGGAAAAAGCAGGGAGGAAGTCCCTGTAAAACCTACTAATATTAATTATTCAACATGTGGCCGTATTTATTGCAATCATTACCTCCTGTGTTTATAGGCAATGCAGCATCTCAGGCCCTGATGCTCTTTCTGGAATCAAAAATCAGAAATATCCTGTCTGGCTTTCTGTCATCTTGAACCAGATTACGTAATTTCCCACAAATACTGCAACAGATGATGCATTCACTCCACTTAAATGTGCTGAATAGAAGGAATTATCATAAAGGCATTAATTTTGTCTTTTGGAAATACAAAAAAAACGTAGGAAAATCATGTTTTAGTGAGCTACTTGATATTCAGGCTCCTAGTGTAGACAATTTAACCAGAATATGATATTTTACTGGAAAAACCCTAGGATATTACCACCTTAGCATTCTTCCTGCCTCCCATAAGATGATTACAGGTCACCGCTTTATTTGCACTAGTGGTGATTTGAATTCTAATTTTTTATATTCGTCTGAAAAAAAGGGTATCATGGAATAGATTACAGATACAGAAATTTGAACTCAATTCCTCTTTTGTCTCCCCTACTAAATCGTGTGGCTCCTCATTGAATGAGTGCTTTATTTTTTATTCCACACGCATTTTGGGTTTGTATCTTCCTGGCAAAAGGATGGTGCTTTGTGCAATCTGAGATGAAGAGTTGTGACATGACTGTCACATCATTTACTAAGCAGAGTAAGCAAGGGAGTGAGTCCATTGTTTGGAGGGATAAAATACACTTTCTCCCACACTGTGGGATCATTTTCGACCCAAATCATCTCATCAGTGTGCAGATGACATGCAGATTATCCACACTGTTTTGAAGATTCTTGATTGCCTCTTACTATTGCTGATAACAATGATTTTCAGAAACTGAAGAACTGAAAAGGAAAAAAAAACTTGAGTTTTTTTTTCTTCTTTTTATTTTCTAATTTTTAATTTCTTTTTCCTTCAGCATATTTTCTGCATCCATATTTTATACACTTGCTGAAACATCTCTGCAAACTTTATTACTTTTAAGCATGTTTCATACACTTTTCTTTAACTGTTTCTTTTTTCCTTTAAAATAAGAGACCTAAAAATCTGTGCATTTTAGAACGTTTCTTCTGTATTGAAAGTCTAATCATAGATTTATAAAGTATACCCACATTAACCCTTGCACATAAAAGAGGGTGAGAGCTCTGACCTTTAATTTAGTGGTTAAGAGTACAGAGCTTCTCTGCAACCAGGTGCCTTTCTCTCCTTTATTCCCAAAATATTTTCAGGAATACTTTGAAAGGAAGATTTAAGTGCATTTGTGAAAACTTGCCATTCCAGGGAAAGTCTAAAGGAAGTGGCATAGCTGCTCTGGGATGTAACTTTATTTAAAAATGATGATGATTTTTTTTTTTTTTTTTCTTTTTTAATTCTCAAAAATGTGCTAACTCTGAAGAGCTTCTCATTTTCAGAGGGATGAAACCAGCCTGAAACTTGTCACTAAGAGCCAGTCCTTTCCCACTTGTGATGGTCTACGTGGTCCTTTATGTGGAGCCCACCATAAGTTTTGACACAGATAAGGAATAGCTTTGGTTGGGAGCAACTTATTTAAAAATACAGAGCAGGGAAAAAAAAAAAAAAAAAAAA
>VZTG01007870.1:11996-110128 GCA_013397845.1 Melanocharis versteri | reverse complement strand
TCTCTGCCCCCAGCTCTCCAACCTCGCTGGGTCTCTCTGCCCCCAGCTCTCCAGCCTTGCTGGGTTTCTCTGCCCCCAGCTCTCCAGCCTCGCTGGGTTTCTCTGCCCCCAGCTCTCCAGCCTGCCCGGGCCCCTCTGAGGGGCAGCTCGGCCTCCGGGTGGATCGGACACTCCCCCGGCTCTGTACCGCCAGAAATGCCGACAAACTTGGTCAAAAATCACAGCAATTCAGGCGTCTCATAGAAATAAAAAGCCGCGGGCAATAACGAAAATCGAGCAAGACGTTAGACATTGAAATTTCCATTACTGTTAAAAACGGGTGGTTAACACCACCCTCTAGATTAAATCACTTTGCTTAGTTCTTGCACATCATTCCTCAGTCTTTTTTCTACTTATCCTGGGCTATCCCATTCTCTCACTTACCTACTGAAATTCAGCAGTAAGAAGTTCATACTCACTCCCCCTTTTCTTGGTTCTTCCAAGGAACAGGTTTACGGGACCAGTGAAAAGATACCAAGGGTTTTACATACAAGAAACTCTTTGAAGAAGCCTGTAGAGATTTAACCCTTTTTAAGTAGACACATGAATCCTACCTTCCCTTTCCCTGTCCTGTTTTGTGGGGGTTGCAGCTGCCATGGAAATCCTCATGGCTCAGTGGCTCCAGGTGAAGCTGGGGTGGGAGTTAACTGACAGCAGTAAATCCAGGAGGCTAAATATCATCATATGAATTACTTAAAAGTCTGTTCTTACACCTTTGTTCTTTTTTTTTTCCTTTCCTTTTTTTTTTTTTTTTTTTTGGTACCTTTTTTCTGGCAATTTATTTTCACTCCTCTAACCTTTTGCACTTCTGTCTTTTGTGACTGGCTAACGAGCCTAACGAGAGCTTGACTTTTAATTGTTAACACGTCAAAATTCCAAATTAGTCGAGACCTATTTAATAATATTAATTTAGAGGTTAATTTAAGGTTTTACAAATGGCCTTTTGCCATACCTGCTGGCCTTTTAAGGATGTAATAGTTACTGTAAGAGATAAGAGGGCGGAATGACAAATAGGAATGTCCTGAGAAAAAAAGACAAGAGAAGACAAGAGAAGACAAGACAAGAAACAGACATCAAGATTTTTGCACTCTGCAAATGAGGTATAAGCTGTGGCACACAAATATAGAGAGAGCATAAGTGCAAGAGTCCATGCTACTTTCTCAGTAAAGACCAGATACACCATTAGTGAAAATTACTTTTTATTCTCACTAAAGGGACATTAAGTGGATATATTTTGACAAATTTCGTCCACCATTTGGAACACAAACACCTGCAAAGCTAACTATCTCTAATTTAAACACAACCACCATGCAATAGCACCACATTTTCCAAAGCTACATATGCCACATAATTAGCTACTACAGAATCATTTTATTGGGTGCAAACATGGTGTGCCTGTGGGGGAGGAGAGGATGTGCTTGAGAATTCAAACAGTTCTTCCAGATTAAACTGAAAAGAAGTAATTCACTGAACTATGAGTAAGCCAGGCATTTTATTTCTTGAAAGAAACTGACCAAATGTTAGTCTGTGAAACAAATCTTCTGTACAATTCTTTAAAAGAAAGTGCCATACCTTACAGAGAATGTACAAGCTTCCTGTAGAACATCTTCTAAATTTCAAGAGCGAGTAAGGAGAATCTCCTTCAAGCTGACAGAGAATAATAATATATAGGAAATAAATAATAATAATAGGAAAAAAGTTTGGCTGTGAGGGTGGGCAGGCCCTGGCACAGGGTGCCCAGAGCAGCTGTGGCTGCCCCTGGACCCCTGGCAGTGCCCAAGGCCAGGCTGGACACTGGGGCTGGGAGCAGCCTGGGACAGTGGAAGGTGTCCCTGCCCATGGCAGGGGTGGGAAAAGAGGATTTTTAAGATCCCTCCCACCCCAAGATTCCCACAATTCTGTGAATCCTAGATGTGGCTAAGGCACCTGCCTTTCTGCCCTGCTGAAAACTGGGCACAATCAATGTTATCCAGGTCTAATCTCCCAAGGAGGTGTCAAACACTGTGGCAGAGCACGTGGAAAACTGGGTTTCTCCCCGCTCAATTTTAGGCAAAGACGTTAAGTGCCTGCACCACGACACACAGCTGCAGTAACTCGGGGACTGAGACCCACTTAGTGTGAGTTAAGAGGATGTCTGGCACGTGTAGCACCAGTTCTACAAGACAGACACAATAATTACTTGGATTTCAGCAGCTGATCACCAGGAGATGCCACTATGAAACAGCCACCTTGCTAAGTCTTTCTGTACAGTCAGCAACCCAAATTTTTTCTGAATCCGTATTTGTAGCCATTTTCTGTAACATAGAACCTGAGCCATTTCTTCCTCTTGTAGTTGTCTGCCCAATCAGCTAATTAAATGTTATATTCAATCTGCTGCCTAATTTCCAAATAATTTATTTCCCTGCAGAGTATCTTCTCTCTCAGAGAGCCTCATGTCACAGAAAAAAAACATTTGCTGCTTTTTTATTTTTCAGACTTAATTCCCCTCAGTGTCTGAAACTGTATTTACTACTGCTCAAAACTACCCAATCTGAGTTTACTTTGGCAAGATTAAAGCAGAATTAATTCAGTCTTCAAGAGCAAGTGTTCTCATACAGTCACAGGATTTCAGGCTGCAAAATTTTGGGGAAGTGATAAAAATTTTGTGTCATTGGTAAGAGCAGTTGTTTTGTTTTCAAGATACTTTAATTTTTATTCAGATTATGGCAGCAGTATATACATTAAAAAATGGAAAAAAACCCCACAAGTTTTATTAAGAACATTCATTTCTTTATGGTTTCCTTTCCTCATAGCAGAAGGAAACATCCAAACAGAAAGAAAAGGCAATAAAACTCCAGAAAGATAATGTGGACCAGAGTTATAATGCCTTGACAATATTCTAGCAATGAACAGATAATAAAACAAACACCCTTCAAAAGACATACAAAGGGACATTTCCTATTTATGCAAGTTCATGTAAGGAATGATCAAACTACCCTTCCCACAGAGTGCCAATTTGCTAAATGGAACAGATTGAAAATAACAGGCCATTTCACACAGGCATAGCTTATCCCAGGCTAAATGGGATCACAAGCAGTAATTTGAAAATAGCGTGTCGTACATTTCATCACCCTGGTATATACACCTGTAACCAAGTCACTGGGAGTGTTAACCCAGTGTAAAACCTCTCAGTTTTCCTCCTTAATACAGACAATTCTGTATTTCCAGAGAAAAGAGGGTCTTTGTTTCCAAGCATCAGAAAAGTTGTCACACAATTTGGAGAGCTCAGAGCACTTTGTAATGATGCCAATTTTGTAGGAAAAGGAATAAATTGCGCCATGTGTTATTTACAAAAATAATTCCAGCTATGCCTGGGTTCTTTTCTGAACCATGTGTAGCACCTCAGGAAAATAAATGAAGTAACTTCATTTTTCCTGTGTAAAATTTTTCAGGGAGAGATGTTCCTTGTAAATGAAAAAAGCCCTGAGTCTTCCTCCTCCAGAGAGAAAACTGATGCCTACCCCTTACGTCCTCTGAGTTGTTTGACACGATGTATTTTGATTATTGGGCAAAGATTTGACACATCAAGCACATGCTGATAATATTGATCTTTAGCCAGTCCCTCTTTTTTCCTCTTTCTCTCTGCAGAAAAGCTTTTTTTTTTTTTTTCGGTTGCATGTACACCCCTGAGCATAGCAAGAAATCTCTCTGTGTTCACTGCCCAAATCACTGATGGCTTTATGTACAACTCTCCCCTTTTCCACTGACAAGCTAAGACACCCATTTGTCCTCATCCTGGGGTCCAGTGGGTTTTTTTTAGAGTCTGGTTGCAAATCTATTCCCCAAAGTGTTATTTGGAAAGTAAACAGAGCCTTATGCACGGCTATAACAACCTGTGAAATCTTTAATTTCCTTCTCTTCTGATTCTTGAAATTTGCCTTTTCAATGCCCAGCTGGAACAGAAAGGGTTCTAGACTAAGAAAACAGAAATGGGTCACTGAAAACAGTAAAACAGTAGAAATTTGTGGTTCTTCACAGGGTCAGTAGGGCCCACATTCCACAGATGCTCAGAGAAAAGTGTGGGGTAGGAAAAGTTCCCTTCTGGACCCAAAATCAGTTTGTGAAACCGATAGAGAGGCCTCTGCTTGGAGCAGTGACCTTTAGGAAAGGTGTAGAGCATTTGATGGAACTGTTCTCACCAAACCAGTGGAATTACAGAATCATGGAAGATCCAGAGGTAGAAGGGAGTCCCAGGGATCATCCAGCCCAACTCCTGGCCCTGCCCAGCACATCCCAACAATCCCACCCTGTGTCTGAGGGCGTTTCCAAATGCTCACAAGCGCTGAGATGGACACCAAAATCCTTGTTTTGAGCAATTTGTGGCCGAAGGAATCCAGTCCATCCAATCTCAGATGCCTGAACTGCAGCTATCAGTGTGCACAGATCTGGCAGCTGGATGATTCCGAGCTTTAGTCCTAAACTTGAGCTGAGCCGGCGCTCAAAACCTTACAAGAGGCTTAGGAATGATCCACGCAGATGAACAGAAAGGCTTTAAAGACTTTAAATGAGCTCTCTGAGGAGCATCTAGGCTGAAAAAGACTGAGCTGAAGTGTCAGGCACAGCGCCTGCAGTCCTGGGGCTCCAGCACCTCGAGGATGATGATGCCAGGTAGGGATTGGTGGGTTCCTGGGTTTGGAAGCAGCTGAATTTCCTCCTCCTTTGCTGTCTCCATGACTTTTGCCAGCTGACGTGGCTGAGACTGGGTGTGCTCTGGCTCAGGATCACCACCTCCATCCTTTCAGGTTTTATGAAGCACTGCCATGAAGCACAAGACTTAAAATGCTGCTCTCAAGACAAAAACCTCCCCTGCCTAAAACCTTCTGGTTCTCACAGCGGGGATTGAATGGCTTGGTCTTCGGGCAGCATTTTGTATCTGGGTTTCCTTAATGTGGGGAAAGCTAATGCCAGGGCCTAGGAGTGAGTTTGGGACAAAAAGGGAAAATAAAGGATCAGTAATAACCCATTTATCTTCCCCACTAAGGGGCATAAGGATGTCTGAAAAGCAGGGCAGACATGGAGGTAGAATAAGAAGGGAAGGCCAGGAGCTGGAAGGGAAGATGAAGAAGCAGGAGAAAGCTGCAGGAGCAGTTTTAGGACCCTCAGTAACTCAGAGCAAGGGAGATGTACACAGCACACGGCCCTCCGTGCTGCATGAGAACCACTTTGGGGTGTCACAGGGTCTTTGCACGGGACCCCTCTGTGGTGTGGGCTGGAGGGCAGAGCTGTCTTTCGACCAACATGCCAAGCAAGCTGTAAGCAGCATCTCCACCAAGCACTCAATGAGCTTCTGGAGCAAAGCTGACTCGACTGAATGTAAGAAATGGAAAAAAAAAAAAAAAAAAAAAATCATTGACATAGAAAAACCACTGAAGGATTTTGCCCACTCTGATATAAAGAAGCTGCAACCACCAAAGCCCACCCCTGCACCAACGTGCCTCCTGCTAAACCAGCTGACAGGAACTTGAAATAAGTTAGAGGTGGTACTGTTTCCAAATATCTCAGGTCTAAGGAGGAGCAGAGAAGGCTGGGTCCAGTTGGTGGAGGCCATAGCTCAAATTTTAACATTATTCTGATGCTGGATCCACAGGGGTACGAGCACCATTCAGCTATGGTGCTTCTCTCTCTCTTTCTCTCTATCCCTCTCCCCTCTCTTTTCTATTTCCATCCCTCTCTCTACATCACATTTGCTGTTAAATAAAATCTGTGCTACTGACTTCAGCATATGGTCTCGTTTGCACTCCAATTCAGGCAGAGGCATCTCTCTCTAATAATCAGATCTTCACACTGAACGCCGTCCAAAAATGAATGCTGCACGAAACACTGAGGCCCAAAACACCTCAGTGTGAATGGAAGCAGTGAGGTGAGTGGTTTGAAGGTGCACTGTGCTCTGAAACAAAACTCATTAGTAGAAACAGACAGATAAGACTGGTGTTATTTCAACCTACTTTTTTTTTTTTTTTTTTTTTTTGAGATATACGGAATTTATTTCCTCACTTCATTCATCTGTTGCTCACTACACTGCATCTGTGGGGACAGTCTATCCTTTAAGTCATGGGAGTGCATCTTGACCTTCTGTCTGTCTCACATGACCCCTCCTACAGAAATGCCCAAGCTCATGTGAAATGAGTGTGCAATGAGGTTTAAAAAAAAATTTAAAAAAAAAAAAATCTAGGAGATGAAATTTCAGGCCTCCTAAATTGAGAAGATTGGAGAGATGGGGGGAGAAAAGCTCTGTTGTCTCTGCGGAACATGAGCTTTCGTGAGTTTTGATCTAAGCAATTTCCCTCATTCAAATTAGATTTTTGTGGGCATGGGATGTACAGAGGATTCCTGATGTGCTCAAGTCTGTTTAGCTTTCCGTCTGCAAGTGAAGTGCGTGATGAACTGTCTTGGATTACTGTGAAAAGAGATAAAACTTTATTACCTTACATCTAAAGTTAGTTAGCAAGGCCTGTCATTTCAAACAGAGGGGAAGACTGGAGTTAATGAGCTGCTTCAGCGTGACGGGCTCCTTAGAAAGAAGCTGTGTTTTCACAAAGCGAGGGGAAAAAAAAAAACTATCAGAGGATCAGTATGAGGCCCCATAATTAACAAGGCACAAGAGCACAGTGCTGCTTAATGTAACATAACAATCCTGAACTGTAGACATTGTCAGCGTGGGCTTTCGTTTGCGGAGAGCCTCTCACTGCCCATGGAAAATCAGGAATCACCAGTCTCATCAGGACCCAAAATGGTACACGCATGGAATGGCTTCATTATGACGCAGTTAGGAAAGTAACGCTCTGTTACTGTTTGTGGCTCTGCTCTGCCCTTTCAATTACTTTAAGATTAATTGCGTTGATGCATCTGTTTTGTGCACCGAGTTGGAACAAGGCCTCTTGCAGCACTCAGCCAAATATTCAGCACAAAACTAAGACTTAAAGGCGTCCTAAATGTCAAAATTGTTTGAAATCATAGTCAGCACACTCCAAGCAAGCAGGAGAGGAGGCATGTTTGTTTGAGAGGCTGCTTTAAAACAGCAAGAGCCTTATTTGCTCTTTTATTTCATCATACGTGCTGATGCCTGCACCCAGTTGCTTCAGCAGGCTGAGCAGTTACTCAGAGAATAACAGATTTCCTGAAGGAATGGAGCAGCATATTAAAACCATTAATTAAAGAGATGTTCTACTCATGTCTAGGAATAACAGCCTTTTCATTACACATGTGTGAAATAGAGCTATAAAGGCAGAGCACAGCCTGGAATGCTTAAAGAAATACACAGAATTATTGTTTCGCCATTGCTTTCCCCTTCCACTGCACACCTGGTACTGCTCAGTGCAGCACCAGCTTGAAGCAGGAAGAGGTAAATACATAAGGAGGTAACTCTTTAGCATCTAAAGATCTAATTCTGAAGAAATAACACTGGCTTTAATACTGAATTAACTTTGTTCGGACCCATTCAAAAATTATTTTAGCTCCAGGTGCATCTGAGAAGATGGAAGGCCAGGAATGTTTCAGTAAATGGCTTGAGCAAAAAGTTAAAATATTATCAAAACCACTGTTGTGTTTTTTTGAAACATGAGCAAGGACAGTTTGAAATATTCTGCGTACACATTAAGTAATATATTTGAGATTTAAAGACCTTGGCAACACCCACTCATGGAGATATTACTTGAATAAAAGGTTGGGAAAAAGCAATTTTAAGATCAGCCGAGCAAACGATATGATTTAATCCTTTCATAAGGCATAGGAGAGGGCACGATAACAAGATTGTTCCCTTCCTAATGCTAATCTTAAATTTTCTGAACACTTTTCCCCTTTCTGTAAGTAAACAGCAAACAGAAACGAACAAATGTATTACAGAGAGGCAAAAAGCCTCTCCTGCAGGGGCTGTTAAGAAAAGCAGCACACTGGAAAAGTGATAAAATCTTATTGACAGACTACCTATTTTATTGACAGCTGGTGACTTAACATTAGAAAATGTGAATTTAGGCTTGGAAAACTGAAACACTTTACTGTGAAATTACATATTTAGGTCCTTATCTCCAGCATTTTCTTCTCAGTTTAGAACTTGGTGCAGAACCTTGCAAAACCCCGTGGTTTTGACACAGCCCTTCCCTTCTGAAACATCTGCTGATAGAATTATATATACTCTCATGATGATCTTGTAGAAGTTCGAAGATGCTTTGTGTGTGTCACAGGGAATCCTAAACCGATTAGCTGAATTTTTGGAATTGTTGCTGGCAATTTTGTTATCTTGTTCTTATTATGAATTGATTGAGATGTGGGGAAAAAAAAAGAAACAAACCAAAACAAAAACCACGGAGAAACCAAAACAGATTGCCTGAATCCATTGCTTTCTGAATGTCTTTGCTTACCAAAAATTATTGGTTTTGTACAAAGTGTTTTCCCTATTGGCATTAACAAATCTAAAGGCTCAAATCCTGAGAAGGAGATCTGAATAGGACACCTGGACTCAAAGGCAAAATCCTCAGACCTGGTGTCCAAATCAACACAAACTTCCCACTACTGAATTCTGAAGACTAATTTGCTGATGACATGAATAATTGCCTTTGGATAAATATATAAATCTGACCAGCTTGATATTTACTGATCTGAAAATCTGGAAAATTTAAGTAGGCATTAAATATTTGCTTCCCTAAATTGTTTCCTGAAGTTCTAAACTTTTTCTTTTGATTTTAAATGCTAATAGAATATAAAGTTTATTCAAAATGCCTAAATTATTCTAGTGGAAAGAAAGTTCAGTGCAAAGAAAAGCTTCATGTGCTCTGATGGTCTGCTGGAAGAATTTAATGTTGACAAACCTTAAAGCCCATGCAGATGGAATTCTTGTTAAAAAGGTTTGGGGAATATTTCATACATAGTGAATTTTCAAATAAACTGAAATTTATTACACAGAGTCCTTGGGAATAATAATGTTTAATAACAGCAGTGTTATATTACTCCATTATTCTGCGTAGCAACATCATGAAATTTACAAGCATCTTTACTTTAATAAAATGGATAGATAAAAACCTTAACCCAAGGCTTTAAAGGTGTAGGGAATTATTGTTCTTTATTTTGTGATGATGGAAACCTTTCTGTCCCCTTTTTCTCAACACCCATATTCCTCAAGTTCCTTTCCCTCCTCATCACACACTAGAACATCTTTTGCCTCAATAAAGAAACATGAAACCCTTGCATTATATATTCCATGGTATTGCTTTAACATCTTAACTATTTGAAAATAATTTTCAGACAAAGGAAAGCTTGCAGAAATTTCAAAAATTGTGTAAATAGGTATTGGAATAAAACATAGAGCAGTTGCAGTAGAAAACACCTTTCCTGAGGGAAAAAAGGTATCGAAGTTGCATCCTCAAAGAACTTAATTAGTTTTTGATTCCAAATTTTCCTCATCAGCTATGACCTACAATTTCAAAACAATTCTTACTTATAATAATTGCAGCTTATGTGATTGCATTTTCTCATCAAACTATAACTGAAGTGAAAATCTCAGAATAAATTATTTTAACTCAGTCAGTTTTACTATTAATCAGGTTTACTATTTGAAGTGAGTACACAGAAGGAAAAAGTTAAAAAAGCATTTTTTCATTACCTCACTCAAGAAATCACTACAAGTCCTAGACACATTTTCATACTCTTGAGAAAAAAGAAGGAACGTTGAATTTGTCACTGTCAGTCACTCAGATGTAAATTTTAGCAACCATTTCCCTCTGTTCCCTTCATACAGAGTTTGAGGACCCAATCTCCTTTCTCATTGTGATAGTATGAATTAAGACTAGGATGGGAAAAAAAAAAAGAACTGCAAAATTAGTGTGAACTGACTCACTTTGCTCTTTGAAAATCTTAATCCTTATTCTGATTTTAAAATACGTTGTCTAAGTTGTCACACCTTTCTGAGAGGTTTTGAACAATGAGCAAACTCTCCTGTCCTTCTCCTCACTATCACTACCATGTCACAAGTGGAGGCAGCGATTTCCACTGCAAACCTGTGCATTCACAGGTAAAAACTAGATGAAATATCCATTTTGTTTTATTGTTTGATTTCCTGTGCACACAGAGGTTTTACAGGGCTTTTTGCTTTTTGTTTTTGTTTTTGTTTTTTGGTTGTTTGGTTTTGGTTTTGGTGGTTGTTGTTGCTGTTGGGTTTTTTTTTGTTTTTGTTTTTTGGGTTTTTTTTTTGGAGGGGTGGGTTTGGTGGGGGTTTTTTTGTTTGGTTTGGGTTTGGTGGTTTTGTTTGTTTGTTTGTTTGTTTGTTTGTTTGTTTGTTTGTTTGTTTGTTTGTTTGTTTGTTGTGGACAGGTCCTCGTTATCATCAGAAGTCTTTTCTGAGTAGAATCTGAAATCTTCAGATATTACCCAGGATTTTTTCTGTGCTCTAAAGTTTAGCAGTCACTGCAGGAAAATCCCAGGTGTGGGATCACCACCACGACATGCAACATCATGTGTGATGTGTTCATCACAAACTCCATCGGGGTATTTTGTTCACCTTTGACTCTGTGTTCATGCAAGGGTTTTTGGGTGCAGTACGACTCAATTAGAGCAAATTTGGAGATCACCCCAGCTGTGCCTGTGCTTGTGACTGAAAAAGATTCAGGTGCTTAACACAGGCAACAGAATTCACAAAATTACACAAAGTTTAAGGGAAGTTTAAAGGATATAAAACTGGATCAAGTGCATTGCATTCCCCTGGCTAAGTTACACACAATTAAAATGCTGTTTTTTCTTAATCTGTTGCCAAAACTTCTCAAAACCCAAAGACTAAAGAACTCTGTTAGACCAGGAATGGAAGCACAATTTAATATACTCAGCTGCAGTCTCAGGTAAGGAAATGGAGCCAGTTTTCTGAACATTTCTGCGATAATAAGAAAGTATTTAAAACATTTAGGAGGCAAATCATCTTTCTAGGACTTTACCTTGTTACTTGTGTCTGGTTCTAAATATGACCTGGATCCTGTTAAATGCTCTTTATTTACAAAGGCCTTATTGAAGCACAGTAAAAGAAAATGCTTTATCCCAGGCTCGTCTTGGCAGATTGAGATCAGAGAGACTGGGAAACACAATTTCTTTTTTTCACAGCTTCATTTCTAGATGATGACTCCAGATGTTATTGTGTGCCTTTGATAAACATCACTTGCGAGCTCAAGAAGAGCTGCTTAGATAAAGATGAAGAACCAGAATATTTTCAGCAACTGTTAAAAACCATGAAAACTTTCACAGCGCAATTCATCACTGCAGTTATCATCACATCTGGGCATAGAGTGGGAAAATACTGGAGCTGCAAGTCAAATAGAAAGGTTGCTAACCAGCCATGTCAGGGATAGATTTGTAAACACAGAAACACAAATATTCCACTATCTGAAATTGCAATGCGTTAGGATTTGAGGGGGGAAATCTGAAGATAAAGCACATTCGCCAACGCGCGAGCAAATAAAGGCTTTAAAATTTTTAGATTGTGTGTGCCTAGTTTGTTACTTAACCATATGGAGGCTTATTAAAAAGTCACAGCATTTAGGCATTGTAGGGATAATGTAAGTATGGTCTGTGCAAGTGTGTTCAAGCAGTGTCACCCAAACATACCCTAAACATGTGGCACCATCAAAGACAGTCTCTTATCCAGCCATGCCGAGGTCACAGAGCTGTATCTTCTCATCATCCTTTCGTATATTCAGAAAGGGAAGGAAAAATAGAAGAAATATTCGAGACACTGCAAAAAAAACGTGTTTTTAGAGTGCATTAGGTCTTACATTAAGCGATAATTTCAGTTTCTAAACTTACAACCGAGTAAGAATCCTAACTTGAAGGAGGTCAGCATTTCAGTAAAGATCTCATCCTCCAGTCCCACCTCAGAGAGCACCTTTACAGGACAAATTGAACAGAAAAACCTCACCTAAAGGATCAAGACAGTTTTCCGTTTTCCCAGCTATTTTTCCAGACAAGGACAAAAGCTTCTTTATTGTAGATATGGCTGCAGAGTTGTTCTGCTGTAATTACACCACAGGGGTGAGAATAGTGGGTGTTGCCCAGAAAGTATTTCATCCAAGTCAAGGTTGATCAGAAACTGCAGTTTAATACCCAAAAATGAATAGCAGCCTGGAGGTCGTTGTAACCATTTTCGTGGATATGTATGTATCTTGTCTAATAGAAGATAATTATTGCTGAATGCATTATCTTTAAAATTACAGGGAAAAAAGGATTAATTTAACAGCATATTAGACAATATGATCTGGACAAAACGTCATTCACAGCGAAATCTTATCATTTTGCAGTGACATTGTGAAACAAGGAACAGGGCTTTTCTAAAATTTCTTGCTTGGAGTCTTCAAAGTGCTGTAGCAACATCTGAATTTAAATGTAAAAAAAAATGAGCAAGAATAATAGCATGTTTGCCCATATTTTCAATAGCCATATTTTAAACAACTACTAATAAAGTGATTTAAAAACTTTTATACTTAGGGGTGCAATGTTAAAGTTTAAGGCTAAATGTACATCAACATTATATTTCAGTTATTATGCAGATATTGACAAAAAATGTGTGTCTTAGATATAAACGATCTGGTTTAGCCTCCCAGACCCAGAAAATACCAGAAATACTATTAAATTAAGTTTTTGGTTAATACCAATAAATTAATTATCCTCAAATATCAACTTTTTAATTTAATTTTTAAAATTTTATTTATTCAACTCAAAATCCCAGATTTTTTTTTCTTGACAGTTTACACAAAACACATGATTTCCTGTGCAGCAGAATCAGCTCTAAAAAGGAGCTACATGCATCTGGAGGAAGAATTTAACTGCAGTCCCCACTCCATCCTTGTCTTACAAGGGAGTCAGAGATTAACTTTCATTGCCACTTCATTTTAAATTGACTGAAAATGATATTTTTTAGGATGTGGGAATGTTTGGCAATCCCTGTGTTCTGCCTTCTCCTGCTTTGGGGGGAAGAAGAAGTTGAGTCGTGCAAGTTTTTCTCCCTTGTTATAATTTTCTGAGGGAAGGGTAAAACAAGAATGCAAGAATGCAATAAAAAAGGTTTACATCTCCTGAAGCTGCACATACAGATTTTGCTCCATGAGAGACAGCTAGACGGAAAGCTTGCCTTCCAAGGGTTTCAGAAATTGTGTGTAAACTTTCATATTTTTCAGAAACAAACAAACAAAAAAGCGTTATTTCCCAAAACTGCTCATCTATGCTACACGACCTCAAATGCTGTCCTAAAACACCATCCAGACATGCATTTCCTTTTTCCATTGGCTTTTCCTCATACTTTCCTTTGAATTTTTCATCCTCTCCAGGACACAAAGTGTTTAGAGAGTGGGATGACTTTTCAGGTTAAACAAAGCCTTTCAACAAGGCTCCACCACACTGTCCTTAAACAGGAGGCATCCAGTTAACTAAAAATGACTAAAAAACCTAAACTGCCTCCCTTAGAGAATGATTAAACAGCCAAAACCATCCTCTTTCTAAACTGAGAAATTACGAGATTGTAGAAGTTTGGTATTAAGTAGTTAGAGAAGTGTGTTTTTCAGGTGATCCTCTTTCTTGTAAGCACAGCGGGTTTATTTTGGGGAGTGGAGCAAATAATTTAAACAGAAGTAAAATACGCTATCATATTACTGCATCTGCCTTCTCTCCTTTTAAAAAGGCATCAAAGTTCAGTGTAAGAAAAATTCTTTTAGACCCCCCTTTACCTTCAAGTGAACAGGAGGTAAAAGTAAGGAGAGACTGCATTGAAAAATCAGTGGAGTCATAAATAACCAAAGTGATGTCAGAATTTTCAACACACTCTGATCCTCTTTCCCTCTTGATGCAAAGATGTTAATTTAAATCTTGCTTGGAAACTTTATACCCTTACTGTTCTTTACTTCTGCAATAAAATTATGGTTATTGAATTGTAAAATGCTGCACTGCAGATATGGGAACTATTAATCTAATTTTATTGTTAGAAACCTGTTATTTGGTTTTTCCATTACCCTATATTTTGTAGACTTCTATAGTTATGCAAAACTTTCACACAGCCAAAAATCTTCTATTGATTTTGCAATAGCTTCTCTTTGGAGCAGAACCCATCAAGCAAACAAATAAGGAGTTCAGTTGTGAAAGTACAGAAACACTGAAGCAAGTAGAAAAAGACTTTTCTGAAAGTATAAAATTAGCAGTCACTTCTCAAAATTTGGCCTTCTTTGCTCTTTTGGTCATGTTCTAATAATTCTCTTACCCAATTTTTTTTTTTTTTTTTAAACAAGAAATTAACTGAAATGAAACAAGTGTTTGCATATAGGTCCAATCTTTTATTTCCATCCAGGGTGTTATTTTCTCTCTTTCTGTGCTTACTTGGATCTCAGCTACTGGAGGAAGCTCCAGTGAGGTTATAGGAAGAGTTTTCATGAAATATTCAATTTCCAGCATAGACCCTGAGTTGGTTTTGTTTTCACTTTCATTGAAAGGCACCTGTGCTGGGTCAGTGTCATGCACAAAACCCAACAAGCACCACGAGGCTTTTTTGGAGAGTCCAAATCCCTGCCTGACTCTGTGGAGAGCATTTCCATCACCCATTCTCCTTATCAGTAATCTGCTTATCAGGTTCCGTGCCAGTTTTTCCTTCAGAATTGTGATTGCAAACAGCCAAGCATAGTTATTGCCTCGGGTTATGGTCAGGGATCTTGATAATCAGTAACTTGTATAAATTATATTTCTCCCAGGGGATCCTGTGTGTTCTCATCACTGTCTGAAGGCCATGTTTCCAAAACCTGAGATTTATAGGGGGGACAGATTAAAAACAAACAAACAAACAAACAAACAAACAAAAAAACACCAAAAAACAAACAAAAAAAAAAAAACCACAACAAAACGAAACAAAAAACCAACCAACCAAACCAAACAAATAAACAAACAAAAAAACACAAAAGAACACAAAACCAAACACAAAACCACAAAAAACACCAAAAAACACCAAAAACCAAAACAAAACCAACCAACCAACCAATCAAACAAAAACAAAAACAAAACAAAAACAAAACAAAACAAAAATTAGCAGCAATAGATGGGGATGATTAAAAATATGGCATATTACCTAATACATGGATAAAACTAAAATACGGCCTGATTTGCCTGCTCCAGCGATTCTATCAATATGGATTTTAATCATTAGGAATGTGTAAAGGAAGCCAGGTTGGCATGGAAAGAGAGTTTGCAGCCACAAATCTGTTTGCACTGCTCTCAGCGTGTGCTGGGCACACTTACCCAGCGCTGGGACTCGTGACAAAATCCTGACAGTGATCCTTGCTCCTGAAAATCCTGGCACCTGTCCCTCAATCCTAAACGGGATGGAAATCAACAATATTAGGGATTATAATGCCTGTGAACAAACCGTTCCTGATGCTGGGGTTTGTATTTCACTCTGAAGCAAGCTCTCACTGTTTAAATATGCGTTTTTATTTCTCGCTCCCCGGGTGTGGATCTCCTTATTTGTTTTTTGTAATTAAATGTCAGACCCTCGAGCTCTATTTGCCTGTTTACACAGGTGGAGCACCGCGTGTTAACAGGAAATCTCTTCAGGGATTTCTGTGCTTCTTCTGTAAAGAGAGGGCACAAAATTTATTAATCTCTCTGCTTATAAATGACCCCGCATTTACCCAGAAGATTAATTAATGACAGTTTGAAACAAAAGTGCATTTCTGGGGCTGTGCTGTTCTCGTATGCATTGTGTGCTGTGCTAGCACGTATTGCTGCGTTTTACCCATAATTTTCTAGCATTGCCAAAACTTTCTAACCAACCCTTATTAGTTTGATCTCCAATATTTTTACAGGAAGAACTATTTGTTCAAAATACACGTGCAAACCCCTGGTATTTTCAAAATCAGGGGGAATGAAGGGGATTAACACTTTTCATTCCAGTAGAAAAAAGTGCAAATTAAACTCTTGGATGATAATGTAATATAAAGTCAAACAAATTTATTTTGAGGTCAGTTTCTGAATTACTAAAGACATTAACCCTCAATTAACCTCAGCACTTTTCCTGTTAATAAGCAGAATTTACTCTATATTTATTTTTTTTAACAGATAATTGTTTATAAATAAAATATTTTTTAAAATAAGCTTTTGAAATATCTTGATGCTCCAAGGTTCTTTACAAAGCATAATCATTGCAAATGTGCTTTCAGGTCAAAACACCAATAATAAGCTAATAAAAATCTATCACTGTTATTGTATAAGTTTAGAATAAATTTTGTCATCTTATTGAAGCTTCAGAAGAGTTCTCCAAGTGGCTGGACACTAAAATTCTGTGAGTCTGAATATGAAAAACAGTTCACAGGCTCAAAGGTTTCTTACCTGTTAAATTACAGTGAAAAATATAACCAACTGCAGTGTCAAAATTATCTGACATTCTAAGAAAACCAATGCCAAGACACAACCTATCCACATCTTCTTAAAATTTAGTAGCAATACCTAGAGCTCTATCTGTAATTCCCAGGAAAAACTGCAGTTTTGCTCAGGACTACTGACCAAATATTTAGGATAGAATTTCCTTCTATGATGCATCAAAGTGTGTTGGGATTTTTTCCCCTAGTTTTGAAATTGTTCAGTGGTTTTTTTTGCCGAGTTTCCATTACAAAGGCATAGAGAACAACTCTGGATATGCAGTTCAAGTTTTATGGAGTTTCAAAGCGAAATTGATATTTCTTTTCTTTCATCTTTATATAAATTTCAACTCCTTCGATCTTCTGGAAAGACACATGAAAATAGAAGTGATTTGAGACAACTTAAGTTTTACACTAAACCAGATATTCACTTTTCCTTTATTCAAAGATCCTTTACCAGAATTCTTCTTGTGGCTGATAGTGAATACACAAAAAACATTATCAACAGCAACTGTGATGGGAGCTTTGTGGATTCTCTGCCTGAGTTAGCAAATGATATATTTTTTATTTAAAAATTTCTGTTTTGTAAGAACTTTAATATGTCACAGATGAAAGAAAACAAAGCAGTAGATAATTCCATTCACTTCAGCTTGGTTGGCTAATCTGATAAAACTAAAAGGCCCACAATATTCCAAAAAAAAACATTAGAAAGCTCCCAAAAACTATGGAACCCTGGGAATTTTCATGCATCTCGGGTGCCAGAAACAAGAATTTTTGAAACACCACAGAAAATGATCCATCACTTTAGGGACAAAACAGAAAACATGAAATTCTGGTCCCCTTGGGCTAAATGTGAGCCTTACCGTGGATTCCCCCTGGGTCCAAATTCACTGCTGATTATCACAGGCTTGTTTGGAAAAAGGCCACCCTAAAAGTTGGTTTTCAATCCACCTTCTACCCTATAAAAAGTAGCTAAGAAACAACAGATTCAGGGACTGAAAGAACTGTAATGGGTTTTGCCCAGCTTTTGCTGAAAAGCCTTCATTTGGTTTCAGGTGAAATGGGGCACGGCGGAAATAAAATTAATGTGCTCCAAGTCCCATCCAGCCTGGCCTTGGACACTTCCAGGGATCCAGGGGCAGCGACAGCTCCTCTGGGCACCCTGGGCAGCCCCAGCATCAAGGTGCCGCCCCCAACAAATGCCAAAATCCTGATTTTGCACACAGCATTGACCATTTTAGGAGTTACAGCTTCAGACGAGCGGGAAGAGCTTGTCAAACGTCAAGCTTCGCGTAGCCTGCGAGGTAAGGTTTCTGAAACACCAACAATTAGCTCAGTTTGTCCATCCCATTTAAAGTCCTGATCTTGGCTTGGAATGGCTGATGTGAGTCAATACTTTGACAGAGAGATGGCATTTGTTCAATTCCAATGACACCCGTCACGCTGACTTTTGTTCTAAAGCTCCGAGAGGTTAATTGAACGGATATGAAGGATAAGCCAGTCTAAAATTGCTGCTGCTCTGACTCAGAAGTACTAAGCCTCTGGACTTAATTTAAGGCCCCTCTCTTTTGTGCATTAGAGTGAGTCGTGTAGGAAGTTTAAAGGAGGAAATGTTAATAAAAGACAACTTAATTTTGAAATTTGCATATGGCGGGGAGTTTCGGTATGACAGAGTTTAATGGTGTTTGTATCAATGAGACTCAGGTATTTCCCTACTAAGATAACAATTCTTGCTAAGCTGGAGGGTTGGCTGGAGAGAAACCCAGTGAGGTTCTCCCCACAAGGGTACGGGCAGCTCCTGCCCCCGGGCAGGGGATGGGCTGGGTGACCTTCCAACCCCAGATATCCTAGAATTCTGTAGTACATAAGGGAAAGTGTGACATGATCTCATTATTTCTTTTTTTCTCTTGTTATCCTCAAAACCGAAATCACAGGTAATTTAATATGAATTAGAGCGAGTCTATAATGACCTTCATCTTCATTTCAATAACAACAACTTGCAGACTTTTGTTTTAGATGCAAATGAATTAAGGTATAATCACTGTATGCTTCAATCTGTAAGTAATCATGAGACATTTTGGAACATTTTTTAAAGGGTTATGTTCTGTTCTGTAAAATAGCAGCCTGTGTTGGAAAAATGAGCCAAGTTAAATCTGCTATGATTTTTTTTCCGCTCTGCATGACCAAATGAAGTTAGTTTTATCTCTAGATTGTAGCAGACTTGTGATAAAGACAATATAAGAAGACAGTGTAAAGTGCCTTGTCAAAGGAAAATATTGTCTTAGTTGGAAAATATGCTAAGATGATTTTGCAGGGAGTATGGCTGCAATCCTACCCAAGATTGCTTCACGTTTACTGTGAGAGCCTTTCTGACTGACTGCATTTCAGCATTTTTCAGTTTTAGGAAATTTCATATTACTCTTGTTTCTAAGATGAAAGTATACCTTTCTGCAGTGGTTTCCATAAGCTGCACAAGTACGTATCTTTTTTTCTTTTTCCCTTCCATTTGACATAAAAAAGATTGTGAAGAGCTCATGTGTTTCATGAGAATAAAAAAATTCTGTTTAAAAGAGTTCCTTTAGTTTGCTTTATCTAAGGGAACTTCTCTAATCTATAGAAAATCATCACACAGCCTTATTACTTAAGTAACTTTTATTTTTCATACTCTTCAGTAAGGAGTCCTGAATATTTCTGTTTCACTGGAAGTAAAACTAAAGGTTTTTCTGGACATATGCAAATCTGAAGTCACCATTCAAGTCACTACTAAAATGTATTTATATGTCGTAACACTCATTGTGCTGAGATTAATTGTAATTTTATTTGCCTGGCATTAAATGGTCTCTGCCGAATTTCCTCTTCCAAATTTCGTATCTTCCAAATTGGCAAAATGAGAGCAAAATTGGAAAAATGCAGTGAAGAGCTTTTCTTTCTTTGGTTTGTTTTGGTTGGTTTTGTTTTCAATTTTGTTGTGAATGGTAACACCACCATCCACCTGGTTTTCCTGGCCTGGGTACATAAGAAAGACAGATCAATCCAACAGGTGAAAATTACTACTAATCCTAGTATTTGCGGAGGTATTCCATCAGCTTTATCCCATTTCTAATGAAAAGTCATTTTCACCCTGAAATCTCAGCAAAATGTCAACAACAAATGAAAATCCTCTTGCGAAGTTCAGTGGCTTCCAGGAAATATTTCGTATATATTTAAATATTTACATTTTTAGCTGTAAATGCCATAGTCTTAAGGGAGAACTAGTATCCCTTAAGTCTGCTGAGGAATAACAACATGCACAACACATGGGATTTGCAAATTAAAATATCCAAACCAGGTATTCACCTATTTTTGTCATGCAGTCTCTTTGGTTATATCCAGCTACACTGGAAATCAAAATTTCTTAATCTCTCAACAACCTTTGAAAGTCTGCTCTGGAATTTTAGTTTCTGGATATGTGGGGGTTTTTTTAATTGTTGTTTTATATTGTGTTTTAAAATGTTTCTAGAAGGTTGTTTATTAAACAGTGTCACCTGAACTTGTTTCAGTTACTTTGATTTCTCACCTATTGATAATACCAATGGTGACGACCTGTAAAATAAAAGCAGTGAAGTTTTAAAACTTTCTTTTATAGCATTAAGTTTTTACGTATCTAGCATTTCTACATAAGCTAATTACCATTTACAACTTAAAAATATAAAGTAAAGGGCTCAGAGATAATGGTACTGAAAATGCATACGTAATATTTTTGTATTTGCTACTAGTATTAGTTCTTAAAAGAATGATTACAAGGGGAGCAATAGTTTAATACAACCCTGTTTCTAAGTAAGTCGGAAATGAGACATTTTATTATGTTATTTGCAACAAAAAAGCCCCCCAAAAAAACCCCAAAAAACCCCAGAAAAACAAAACAAACAAACAAAAAAAGGACTATATCAGTCTTTCAAGTCTCTGCAGTAACGCAGAATATCCACAACAACCTGTTTTTCACAGAGAAATTTGCAAGTTATTGCCTCTGCTTGATGATGTTATGGCTGTCTCTTAAGGTGTTGGAATCCTGAATTGGTGAAAGCAAACCAAACACAGGTAAAAACTTTGACACAATTTTAAAAAATATTTAAGAAATTAGCAACCTCGCGTGATGAGGAATGAATACCAGCTAGATAACTGCACTGTCTTCATTGTAATTGGTCAAAATATCTTAATTTATCATTTAGAAATACTGTTTTTCCAAGCCCTAATGTATCCATATCTTTTCATGCTTTTAAAATAATAGCTTGGAGGTCAAAAATTAAAAAAAAAAAAAAAATCCCTTCTCTCACTACATGCTAAGTTCTCTAGAGATATCCTTGTTTTATTCTTCTTCTTCCACAGCACGTTTAAAATTCACTGTTCTTCTTAGGTAACATGTTTATATCTCACCATTTTATACTCCAGAAACAGCAAAATTCTTCCCAAATAAATAAACTTATTTCATTTTGGTGATAACTTTTGCCACTCTACCACACTTATGCTGATATTAAACCACACTTCAATCTAACTTTTCGATCCTTTATTTGAACATTATGTTTATTCATGGCCTAAAAAATGTGCCTTAATCCTGTCTATATAAAACTTTTCAGGATATAGGATGAGGAGAGGTAACCCTTTTTCCTCTTTTCCTTTTCTTTTTTTTTTTAATTGTATGAGGCCTTAAAAAAACCCAGTCAGGAGCAAGGCAGAAAGAAAAGCTCTTTCAATTGATGATGTTTCTGGTTTTTCTTGATGCTCTAAGTTGTTGAATTAATACTATGGGAAAAGGCCCTTGAGGCAGTAAAAAAAGCAAATATTCTGCCCTAATCCCAAAAGATCCTGAACAAATTTTGGAAAAGAAATATACATGAAATGGCAATTTCTATCTGATTCTGTATAAGAGAACTGTGATGGGCAAGGTTGAAGAGTTATTTATAATAGAAGGATTGTGAGATAGGCTGTTTTACTTTTTTCCCAAAAGACAAATCCCACTTACTGCTGTTCATGATATTATCTTTCTATCTCACGTAAGACTTCTGTTTAATGTAAATGTGGCAGATTCTGTTTCTCAGTTTCTGATAAAAAAGTATTTCCACTGGGTAGATTAAAGAGTTCTGCTCTCGTGTTTCAATATTACTTTCAGAGTCGAGGGACTGTGTTGGTCCTATCTGTAACCTGTTCTTTATTTAAAGAGAAATTCTGGCTGTCTGAAATCATGTTTTAGATCACTATAGCACTGCAGCAACATTGATTTGCACTTCTGGGTGAAAAATGAAAGGCAACATTATACAGCATAATTATGCTGATGCCTCAGCTGTGCTTCAGCACATCTCCTGTGGGGGTTCGAGCATCAGAAGTCTGAACAAAGCTGGGTTGGAAAATAGCGTGGCTGGTCCCTTTCATTACGAGCTCAATTCCTGATCCTTGCCTCCTGAATGCACTGAATCTAATTCAGTCTTTGGTTGACAGGAGTGGTAATTGCTTACAGAGGCTGGGGACTGTGGAACCATGGCAGGGGAGAAAATGTTAATCCTTAAGCGCTTTCTGAGCATTCCTGTCAGTGGATGGAGGGGCCTGTGGCATTGAAAAGGGCACTGCACCCTACAGGAGAAACAGAGATCTCTTGGGTGCTTCACTCAGGAAAGTTTAAAAAAAAAAAAAAAAAAATCGTGAAAGTTCCAGAAAAATATGAAGACCGATTTTCTGTATTATTTCTCTTCAGCTTTATAAACGTGGCTAAAAAGTAAAGCCATGTTGCTTCTCATGCACTGCAGGAGTAAAAAAGATTCTGCCCCCTAGGACTTCAAAAGATCATGAAATATTGTGGTATGCCTGACTTCCCTCACCATGATCAGAAGACCGTGCTGTATCAATATGTTCCTTCCAAGAGTCAGGTGCACAGAATTTATTTTCTCTCTGAGACCATTCATGAAACGCTGCTACCCCTTCGTGCAATTCACTGCATTCATGGACAAGACCAAGGTAAAAATATAAAGGAAGAATTGTGCATCTATTATTTAAGCTAATTCCAGACATAGCAGTCAAAAGACACTCGAAAAAAATTCACTTTACTTCCCTGCTAAGAGAACTTGTCAGAACCTCAAGTGACAAATGCAGTCTTATTCTACTGTGAAGTAGATAGAAGCTTACCCTTGACTCAAAATATGATGAAAAATGCTTTCAATTTCTTTCTGTTTTGCAGCAGAATTCAGTGAGTTACTGGGAGCTCCCACTAGGCATGTCTTTTCCTGGTGTGAAAGTCACTCAAACTTTCATCGAGTCCCAGTCTCGCTGGTTTTAAAAGTATTTCATGTTTTAATAGAAGAGTCCGAGGAATATCCGGTGCTCCCGGCTTTGTCAATAGTTGGAGAATGGCTGAACAGAATCCAAGTTATAAATCTTTTAATTTCCAATTTTTCATACTGTTTTGTTAACAGCTGACCAAAGAAACATTTTATGTTCAGCCCTCAGTATTGCTTGAATTCCCCCAAATCCTGAAAATGTTTATTTTAATGAACTGTTCAGTTAAAATACTTTCATTTTTATTTTGATTGAGTCACAAAGCTGTGAAAAAATAGAGTAATAATAATTACAGTCTGAATATTCTTTTTGCAGAACAAGAAATGCTGGAAACAATCAAGAGTAATTTAAAGACTATTTCTTTCTGTTGAAAGAAAAATTTGAAATAATCAGAAAATTCAGTGTGAAATTGTCAGATTCAGAGCCTCTGGAGGTGACAGAGAATATGGAGGTCACCGTGTCCTTCTGAGCAGGGCTTGGGAACTTAACTGGTAAAGTTTTTGGTGTTTCCACCAAAAACTAATTATCAGGATTGTGGCAAAGGACAGCCTAAATATTGAGAGTTTATTTGTTTTACTTGATGCTGTCAGAACTCTTCATCTTTATTTGATCTGAGAGGATACATGAAATAAAAGCCAAGATAAATGATCTTAGTGAGCAATTAAATGAAAATTCAAGAGTTATATAGATAAAAATGTCCTCATTAATGGACTGAATTTTCCTCTCAGTCTATCCCAAATAAAAGAGCAATATAACGATCATAAATATATTTTGTCAAAATATATTAGAAAAAATACTTTCACCACCTCTGAGATGCTGAGCTTTCTGTTTATCTACTCCAAAGATCAGACACTAACTGGAGATCCTTTTTCTATACAATTACACTTCTATTGAAAACTCTCTCTATAAAATATTGAAGAAAAATTCTCACACTTCTCCATTTCATACTGATGAATCAGGGTTTAGGAAACAGGCCAGAGTTTATTCACTTTGTATTTCGGAAAGATCTATAAACATTTATTAATTTTAATGGGGTTTAAGTGTCACCTTGGTTTTGAAAACCTTATATTAAGAGGAAAAAAGAAAAAAAAAAGTGCCCATGTTATGACCTGCCAACAGCATAATGGAATATGTTATTTATCGGGTCCAAATCAAAGTAGAAGACTGATTAGAAAAGGAAAAAAGGTTAAAAATTGTGGCTGTATTTCATCAACTACTGTAAATACCTATCTGACCACAATAAGGACAGGAATAATATCTCTGGACCCTGAATCCATGTGGGAAATAAGAAAATGAGGGAATTCTCAGAAGAATTTAAGGGCCATTAGTCTGAATGAGAACACAACTTTGAAATCATCAGAGTACACAGAAACAAAAATCACCAGGCTGTGCTTTAGCACCTGGTGAGAAACTGACAAAGTAATTCTGTACAAAAAGAAAAATAAAATTGTCATCATTAGGGAGCGATTTTGGTGTATTTGGTTTTCAGTATATGTTAGCGAATTTATTTTAAAATTCAGCAGAAAATCTTGTTCCAGGTCATGAATCTGTCAACAGATGATCTGAACGTGGAGAGGAGTAGGAAATGGTTTGAGATTGTTCTTATTAAACATGTCTATTTCAAGAAGGACCCAAACTAAATTTAAAGAAAGCCTTGTTGCAGCCCTGTTTTCACAAAGATCTTCACCTCTGCCTGAAGAAGCTGGCAGAACAGATCTGACAGGACAACACACATGTTATGACATTTCATTTCATCAGCTGGAGCTCCCACTTTTCTCTTTCTCTGCAGTCATGAGACACCAGTGATGCAAAAACCCAGCTACGTCTTCATCTCAGGCATTAACAGCCTAGAATCCTCTACCCAAATCTGCTGCCCTTCTGCAAAGATCACTGAATCAAACCCCTCCCCGCCCTTACCAGGAAGAAATCTGCTTTTTTGACAGTCTAATATAGAGAACTGAGGGCCTGGTGGAGTGGGGGAAAACAAAATATGTAGTGGGAAGGTAAATGTGACCTCTTATCACAAAAACAGGCTGTGGAGTTGGAATGTGTAATGCCATTACAGGTGAAGTTATATTTTTGTGTCTCTGTCAGGGGAAAAAGTGAGGGACCACTCTTGGAAAACACAGTTCTTAAAAAGAGAGGAACTAGCAGACTGAAAACCAGCGAAATGTCACAGAGATCTCACAGTGGCAGGAGTGGGAAAGGGTGTAAATTTACAACGCAGCACCTGCTTCCACCATCCCCAGATCACATCAGAGATGCATTCACACTGTCACTCACACACAGGGTGAATTCCTGAGTCTCCCAGAGCTGCCAGGAGAGCTTTTTTTACCTCCATTATGCCCACTGTGCCTCAAAATAAAGCTATTTTCAGAAGGCGACACCCATGACAGGCAACATGTGCAAGTGAAAGGAAAAAAACGTACCTCCCATTCCATTTCTGCTGGTTGTTCTATTGGCTGTGATACTGAAGCGATGATTGTATGTTTAATCACAGCTCTACAGCACCCTAAATATGAGATACCAAGCTCTGTGCCTTGCATTTTACCCATTAAGTTTTCTTGCACCAGTAATTATTCAAAAATTTCTGAATATGAGTGGTTTTGAGCTCAAATTATCACCAAGAGGCATGGCAAAACCCTAGTTGCTTCGTTTAACTATTTGTACGCACACATATGCTTTTTAATTCATTTAATAAATAACTCCTTCATAGTAATTTAGTGGTTTTTTTATTTCCATGCTATAGTTTCAGTGATTTAATCATTCATTATAGCTCTAAAACAGGATGGCCACATCTCAAGGCAAGGAGATCTAGGTTTATGGCACGCTAAAGGTCACTGAACAATTATTGGGGTTACTAATTGACTTTAATTTTTTATAGTTCTGTCAAAAAGTTGTATTGCATATATGGCATGTATGCTGTATAAAAATGATTTAGCTATTGGATCACTTTCAAAGGCCTTAAAACACTGTCTAGACAAAGAGAGGGCTATAAAATGGTCCTGCAAGATTATGGTTAACTTTAAGGTTTAATGGCATGCTTTCTACACAGTATTGCAACCAAAAGAAAAGCAAATTCATGACATTGAGTCTGCTGTCACCTGTTGTGGGAGAAAAGCTTTTTACATTTCACAGTTCACTCTTTCATTTGAGTAGTATCTCTTAAAATAAATCAGAACTGAGCCAAGAAAATTTGACATTGCAACTACAGTGTGCTACTAATAATACTAAATAGATAAAATGCAAAATAAAAATGGAAAAAAACGTATCCTTTTCATCTTGGAACTGCTTTTGTAATAGCTTGTTTGTTTCCCATTCGAGATTTCATTTAGGTTTCTATTACAGCAGATAATAAGATGAAATAAAAACGGTCCAGATTACAATACTGTTACTCAAATGGAATAATACTTTATTTTAAAAGTTGTTCAGGTTCCTTTACCTCGATTATTCGTACAGCACAGTGCTTGTTAAATGGAATTGCTGCTTCTTAGCTCTGCTCTACTTAGGTTCATGTCCTCACTTACACACACATATAACTCCTAATTTTGGTGGGATTCATGGTTCTAGATACCATTAGGGTGGTGCTTAAATCTGTGCCTAAAAATCGTGTTTTTCCACAGGCTCATTTCAACATCTGGAATGTGACTCTGCACTCTGCTTCAGAAGGAGAAATGCATCAGATCTTGCCTTCTGTGGCCTGCAAACCTGAAAACATGGTTTGGAAAGAGAAGATGGCAGGGTTAGAGGGCAGGGGGAGCAGAAGGGTGATGTCCACCCCAGACTGAACGAGCCCAACGCCGTCTGACATCAGCTCAACCTGAAACCGGCCAATCCATTAAACTGCCCGGCTTTGCCTGAACAACCCAGGCTTCACAAGAAAGTTTTAAAGGTCTTTGTCTTGCCCCAAGGGGGTAGGAAATGTCAAGAGCTCAACCTTTTGCCTCTACAGAATTGGATAGCAGTTTTGTGCAAAGTTTTGTACTTAATAACTTGAGAACAAGCTCGTCCGCATTACATGGATGAGCATTCCAGAAAAACAGGGGCAGGAAGGGATTGAAAGCAAGAAGGATTGAAAGTTGGAGGAATTAAAAGCTGAGAACTTAAACTTTAGAATAGTTTTACTTCGATCTGACAAAAAAAACCCCTCAACTAAACCGAACTGAACCGAACTGAACCGAACCGAACTGAACCGAACTGAATCAAACCAAACCAAACCAAACTCAACCCAAACCAAACCCAAACCAAACCAAACCAAACCAAACCAAACCCAACCCAACCCAACCCACCCTAACCCAATGCAACCCAACCAATAAAATACCCCCAAATGAGGCACACTACTAAATTCATATATACATGCGTAAATAATACTATCCCCCAAAAATGTGCTTCACAGTGTAAGAAACGTGAAATAAAACTTTTTACCACTGTGGATTTCGGTTTTGCAGACACAATATTTTCAGCAAATAAAGCTTTGATGGAAAATCCCGTCCTCCTCCAACCCGAGAGTGAAAGTTCAAGTCAGAAGACTCAGGGTAGAATCAAAAACCAGAATGAGTTCTGAAAATGAGTCAAGCCAAGCTCCTCGACGCATGCATTGAGGGGATTAAACATTCTGCGCTTTAAATTATACTGGCTCGTAAATTCAGCCTTTCTGATCTGACAAACACTTCTGGACAGTGGCTGTTACTGGAAGTTTTAGTCACGGAACGCCACGAGGCGTGTTTGAAGAGCTGCCTACATCAGGAGAGGCGAGGATGGAGTGCCAGCAGCCAATGAGTGATGCTGCCTTGGAGGAAGCATTTTGTGAAATGGAAAGTGAAAACCCATGGATGTCTACAGTGTGACAAATCGTGCCACTTGGCAGGCAAAACATGTGATTTTCAGGAAAGCAGATATAAATATATAGACTTGAGTAACTTTTGATGGAGCTGGAGTCATCAGCAATAAGAGCTGCATTTCCAGCATAAGTGTGAGTGGCTTCTCGTTAAACCTAGTCCATTAGCAGTAGTGCGACAATATTTTAAACCAAATTCACATTAATCATATAACATATCACACTGTGATATGTTTGTTATGCTCTTCAATTTTTAATTTAGATTTTCAAGCCATTTATCAAGGAAGACCTCATTTAGACGTGAGCATTTCTTTCCTAAAGTAGAAGATACTTTTTCTGAAGCAGAAGTCGGCCCTTAGAGGTTTTTTTGTACCCTTGTTTTGAAATTTCCTCTAGAATATTTCTTCAGTTACAAAAACAGAGTTATTGACCATTATCAAAATCAGACTGAAATTCTGAAGCACAAAAGAATCAGAAATGCATGCACCAAAGTAATACATGAATAATGAATACTGAATATTTAATGGTAGCTCTTTGGGTATTGGTTTCTTGATATGGGTCTGCTTTTAAGGACATGCTGCTATTTTCAGTTCTCAAAATCTGCTGATTAATATTTCTTGCTTGATCGAGTCAATGGTCAAAAATGTAAGCTAATGGGATCACAAGTTCTTAGATTCATTTTAAATCATGATTAATAGAAGTTATATACATGCACAATAGAATCAATTTGTGAACTCTTAGTGGATCATATCCATTTAGTCCTAACTTTGTTTTTCTCCTCCAAGGAGAAAATATATTAAAACCACTTAGGGTCAATTCTGAATGTTCAAGTGTATTTCCAAAGTAGATAAAATGTCACTTTGCTTCAGAAGGATTTGAGATGAACTGCTGTGGAGTTAGATCAAGCACATAAGTAAGAGTACCTAGAGAATTTTTTGCCCTCAGAGCATCCAACACCCCGTCTGCTTCCCTATTCACCTGGAAAAAGGGGATTTGCTCTGCACCACTCAAGGACAGGTCATCTTGAGTGTCCCTTCCTGCTCATTGAAGCTTCCATGGGGTGAAGATCTAGATCTTTCATGGTTCGGGGTGTGTTCAGGTAGGACTGTTCAAGCTCAGTTTCAAGGATTAGAAGGGTCAGCTCCTCCCCAAAGGCAGGGAAGAGAGGGTTTCTTTGTTCTTATTTGGCCAGCAGGACCAGGGAAGTGATTGTCCCTCTGTGCTGGGCACTGCTGAGGAGCCTGGAGTGTCCAGCTCTGGGCCCTCACTGCAGGAAGGCATTGAGGGGCTGGAGCGTGTCCAGGGCAGGGAACGGAGCTGGGGAAGGGTCTGGAGCCCCAGGAGCGGCTGAGGGAGCTGGGAAAGGGGCTCAGCCTGGAGCAAAGGAGGCTCAGGGGACCTTGTGGCTCTGCACAGCTCCCTGACAGGAGGGGGCAGCCGGGGGCGTCGGGCTCTGCTGCCAGGGAACAGGGACAGGAGGAGAGGGAACGGCCTCAGCCTGGGCCAGGGGAGGCTCAGGGTGGAACCAGCAGGAATTTCCCCATGGAAAGGGTGCTCAGGCCTTGGAACTGCCCAGGGAGCTTTGGAGTGCCCATCCCTGGAGGTGTCCAGGGAATTCCTGGAGGTGGCACTCAGGGCTGGGGACAGGTTGGACTCGATGGCCTTTGGGGGTTTTTCCAGCCTAGTGATTCTGGGATTCCATTATTCCATTTTTCCTTTGTTTAACAGAGCCATAGAACCATTTAGATTGGAAAAGTGCTGTTGTCACCCTTTCTCTGTAAGGATCCTTTACTCCGTTCTGCCGAGGACACAGTGAAAGACACGTCTTTGCTTTGACTCCCTGCAGCAAATTTTCCAGCTATAATGTAGGTCTCTTCCCTACAGTTTTTCCATTAGAGTTAAAATGTAATAAGCCAACAAATATCTAGTTTTGTTATAATGGCAGCAAGGAAAAACCATCATATGATAAGCAATATCTCAGCCTCTTTAAGATTGTTAACTTTTGTTTGACTGCACAGTTCGTTCTTGCAATCTGACATCAGACATTTAAAAAGGCCAGAACTGGGTCTGATAGATGAAAAAATCAATAGCAGGTTTCCTGCTTTTACCCATATGAGACATTTAATTCATCTGTAAAATTCAGTTTAATTTATAACATTAATGAGGGAGCTTCTGACTACAGGAAAAGAGGATGATTTGCATTTTTATTTACTTGATGAGTTACAGTCTTTATCCTCTTCAAATACGTTTCCCACTTGAGAATATCAACCCTTAATTACACCTCTAGCTAATAATAAAGATAAAATCACATGTAGTGGACTCATGTCTGATAGAAATGTGGGCAGCTTACCACTGCTACCAGTAGATAATAGTTATTTGGCAGTCTCTTTATTAAAACTTATTATATCATTCTATAAAACTCCTTTTCGAAAAACAGAGGTCAGTTAAAGAGGTTACTAGGGCAGCTCAAAATTATTTTTTTACTCCTTGACCGTCTTAACCAAATTTAATAACTTTAAGTAAATAAATCCCTGTTACTACTCATTATCTAAGAACTGAGGTACACTTAGATTCCTTTAGACAGTCCTCACCTTTAGAAGTAGTGTCATATTTCTTAATTTCTCTGATATTTTCTGCCAACTGCTGCAAAATATTTGAAATTTTGGCTTAATAATTAAAAAAAAATTCTGCTATCCTTAGATTTTAAATCAGAAATTAATTTTCTAAAAAAAAATTATATAGAGAACCCATTATGAAAATATTTCTATAGTGGGGTAAACTATGATTTCTAAGATAGTATTTTAAAGATGATTAATTGCCTAAGTTAAACTTTTTAAATGTGAAAGTGGAAAAGTGAAAGTGGCAAAAATTGGCTTTGTAAGTACACTGCAGTTTCTCGTGTTAATCCTTAAGACAAAAGTATTTTGACACTTCCAGAATAAAGAAATTGCATCTATTGCTATTCTGTTAAGTTTAAAGAGACTTTTGTTTTTGCTCTTGAGTTGGTCTGGTCTTTTATTTGAAGTGTAAATGAATTAGAAATTTACTTAAGTAACCTAAGGAAATACTGCCTGCTGTGGTATGTGGCAATTTGGAGGCTGGTTTCATTAGGTATGTCTCACCTGCAGTACATTATTATTATATCAGTGTCATTTTTTTCCTTCTTTTTAATAGAAAAATTGTCTTCAGACCCCAGAACATAAGAGCAAACTCTGGTTTCAGTCACAGAGGCAGCAATAGTGTAAGCAGTGATAATTATCTTGCCAAAAATGGCCATCAAGGGTAAATGAAGACATTTTGATAATAACTGGATTTCCAAAATGTGGAATTGCTGTCACTGGAATATCGTGGTGTTTCAGTTCAATGTGAAATAGAGATAGTTATCTTTAGTCCCATATTTTTAATTAGGTTGTCAAGTCATGCACAGTTTCAATGCCAGGGATATATCACGTGTTCAGGTGCATAAATTATGCAGGTTGATTTTAAAAAGCACATAAAAAACCTCAATGCCTGAGATCAATATTTGCTGTTATTTTCTCACTCTACTTTAGGTTTCCACTCAAATGAAGGAGAAAGAGATCATTGATTTTTTTCCAATATTATTACTTTGAAGCATGAATTTATTTTCAATGATTTTTAAAGTTAAATTAGAGCTTTTTCAAGGTTTTGATAAAGAGAGAAACAAGAAAATGACCTGAAAACAAGCCAAAGACCAAAGTAACCCAAACACCAATTTATATATCAGGTATTACATTGTTATCAACCCCAAATAAGGCAACTGATTTCAAAATTTCACAGTCTAATGACTTAGTGGGAAAAAAAACCCTCAGGATTTTGTGACTGGTTGGTCTATGAGGCTTTTATTTTTTAAACTGAAATCTTTTGAAGAGCATTAAACTCTCTACTTCTCATTACTTGGTCTTAAATCTGACATATGTGGTATGTATTACAGTGTGATTTCTCCCTACTTATAATTTGCTCATGTGACTGCCATTGGATTTCTGAAATGAGTCCAGATCCACTGTAAATGAGTCTATTTATAAAAAGATAAGTTTAGCTCTCAAAGTCTGTGCAGCAGGATGTGACTGAAAAATTACTCTCGTGGAGTCATTAGCAGTAACATTTCTGATAATCTGTTGTGACTTAATATTTTCTTGGCCAATGATATACTAAATAAAGCAACATAAACTCGTTAATAAGAAATTAATCTTTGGATTTCATGTCATTTCTAAGAGTTGAAAAAACACCCCGCTGATATCTCATTCAAAAGCCAAATTTTTGCTCCTCAATTTTTCTAGAAGATAGAACAACTTAATTTTTTTCCAAGAGAAATAACTTTTCCAAAAGAAAGGTTTTTCATTTTTTTTCTCTCCTCCAGTAAAGATGTGTTGTAGGAAAAGGATATTTTTTTTCTGAATTTTTACTTAGTCCATTAATTTTGCATTTAGATAAAGACAAAACATACATGATTATCTTTCAGATTTTGGAGATTTAGTGACATTAAGAATGATTGCCAGGACATTTACCCTGAGATTTGTTTCATCACATAGGAGTCAGACTTCATTTTTAATGCGTGACAGATAAATACATGTGTGATCACTTCCTGGGGTTTTGCTGGGTTTTTTTCTTGTGTACATGAAGAACAATGAGAAAACTAATTGAGATTCACCTCAAAATGGACATCTGAAAATTTATCTGAAATGTGGGGATGAATTTTGATTGCCTTCTGAAGAACATAGATTTGAATTATCATCTCGTGCTCAAAATACAATATCACACTATTTGGATTAAAAAAAAGCCAAAAACCAACAACGTGTTCCTCTGGTTTTCATGATAAAAATGAGAAAGATTAGATGTACAGATGTACAGTCATGGGGAACATGCCTTATTATCTCTCCTGACAGATGTAAAAACCATTTCGCTGTTGTCTCTAGGAGATAAGTTCTAATTTGAAATTGCCTGATTGCCACTAAATTCCTCACTGGTTCCAAGAGTCACTTATTGCTACAGGGAATACCAGTATGACCTCATTTTACACCTTTCTTATTGCATTATACAATTATTATATTTATTTTAAGGTACAGTAGGCCGGTACTCTGCATCAGTTTGCTGTTGAGTCCCAAATACATCTTTTTTTGAAGAAGAAAGTGTTGGGTTTTAGGGTTGTGAATGAGCCCTTCTGTCTTAACTGTCCTTGACCTTTCGGTTCTTTCTCATAGGAGTGATTTTTTTTTTTCCTCTCTGAATTATTAAGATGCTGATTGTCTTTTTAGCTTTGCTGAAAAATGCCAAATGTGAGAAAGATAATTCTTCACTGAGATTTTTTTGCTTGTCACTTTTTTTTTTTTTAATCACATAAAAATCAACCTCTTTAAGGGTTATACGGAAAAAAATATTTGAGATGTTTCGAACAAAGCTGTCTAAAATTCCAACTCTCTAAAGCCACAGCTGGCATCCTAAGAATGGTAAGAAGCCAATAGCAGCAAAAAATTACTATCTAGACCTTTTAATGTTTTCCATAACAAAAATTTTCATATTTGCAAACATAGATATACGTATTTGTATGGATAGATAAATCTTGCAATGCCTTTGGGACAGGACCACTAAAATAGGGCTTAGAGGCATATTGTTACACCATCTAACACTGCATTTTGAAAACTGAATGTGAAAATTACACGTAGTGACATAAGTGGATATCATCTGTGAAATTGTTCACTCCTCTATCATGGAAAAAAAAGATCATTTCAGTGCACAGTGAGAGAACAACTTTTCTGGGGGGAAAAAAGAGAAGATTTCAGCCTTCTTTAAAGATAATTCAAATAACTAACTGAAAACTGAAATGAATGATGCTTTAAAATGAAGGTTAAATCATTCTGAAAATCAAATTATCTAGAGAAATGTAAGGTTGGACAAAAAAATTTCCTTTTCCTCTGCCATACTAGAAAATCAATATGCGCTATAATTAAAAGAATAGGTATAAGACAGAAAATGGTTTTTCTTTGAGAATAATTTGTTCTCTACAGAAAACAGAATTTTCTCTGCTATTTGAAAGCACAGCAGCACTGCGCCTTCTCGAAACAAAAAAATTATGATGTCTGGGTGCAGATATTACTGCATATCAGCAGGAGATTGTGACACAGGCATTGCACAAACACCGTGACTGAATTAGCAAAAGGCACATTTTTAGTTTCAAATCCCTTTCTCAAGATGTTTCTGTAAAAAGTAGACCTGGGAATAGTGACAAAAAAAAAATCAGATTTAGCTGTTTGAATTTGGACACAATAACTGGAGAAGTTGCCTAGAATTCAGTAAATCACTCTATCTAGCTCTGTGTTTGATATGCAAAATTTGGGCTGAGAATAATTCCCAATAAAGAGTGGTCTTGTTTTTTTACATTTCCCCAGAAGAAAAGATCTTATAGCTCTTAGTAATTACATAAAAATCAAACCAAACCAAACCACAGCAACAAAACAACAAAACAATCTTTTTTTATTCAACTGAACTTGTTTTCCCTAGAGAAATATTGTTGTAAACTTGTATCCAAGGTCTGTAGGCTTTCACACAAGACCCTCTGAAAACGATTATTAATTTTGAGTATGAACATAGAGTTATGGCCACTTCTCATCACTTGAGTTTTTATGCCTATTGCAAAACAGGTCTTGAAATGGGTCGTCCATGTAGAATTATATTTTACTTATAGCTTTAAAAAATATACAGTTTCACTGTATTGAGGGATAATCTTAATACTTTTTATGACTTTTGAAAACGTGATGGTTTCCAAGCCTCAGTTAGATACATTCATGAGTAATGGCCCAGAGGAGGTTGTGCTCCAGATCACTCTATGTCATGGTTGCACAATGACAAAAATATCTGAAATACATGAGGAAAGTACTGTTGTGTCACTAAAAACACTTTTCTTTACTGAAGAGATAAAACAGTAATTGTCTAAAAAAAGAGAAAGGTGTATATGTACGAATGTCAGCACAGNGCTCCAGCTCCTTCCCGTGCTGGGTCTCCCTTAATCCTTTCACCCAGAGCGAGTCAGGCAGGGACATCACCTCTTCTGCAGCCTTGGGTGAGTGCCACAACAGGTATTTGCCACACTTTCTTCTAAACTACTAAATTTNGGGAAAAAAAAAGGTTGATTCACCTGCAGTGTGTATGTATGGAACAGTGAAGGTCTATTGAGCTGTAATAAAACATTTTTATCTTTATTTAAGAGTAAGATCTATTACCACAAACAGCAGGGAAAAAGGTTTTATGACAGCAGTGTACAGATAATTGTAAAGAAAGTTGTGTTTAGCCAATAATCTACATAGATTATCAAAATTTCTGGCATGTATTGTATCTCCTAGCTAAAAGATACATTGGGTTTTTTGGCGGATAGGAATACCTTGATTTATTTTAGCATTTTGCTTAAAATCCAAAAATACAATTAAATTCGTATTTCAAAATACAACAATGCCGGGTTGAACACCAAATTTGTTTTCAAAAATATTAAAACACAGAGCACAAGGAACGGTTTTGAAATTCCAGGTCCTTTCGCCGAAAAAAAATTGTAGCTTTTTTTTTTTCCTACTGTGGATTTTAATTTCGGTGCAGCAAAACAATTCTTCAAAAAAAAAAAAAAAGGTTTCAGATACTTCTTTCTGGTCGATCTTTACCGAGGGAAAACCACTTCCCGCGGTTTCTGAGGTGCGAAGAGGCCCTGGGAAGCGGAGTGTGTTACAATTTGCTGGTTTGATGGCAGCTGCACGGATGCGCTGCCCGCGTTTCGGTGCTCCGCGATTTTCATCGCCTCCTGCTCCCGCGTGCAGAAGAACAAAGATTGGGCCCTGGTGCCTCCCTATGGCTGGCACTGCAGCTATAAGAGGATGGAGACTTCTCCTCTTTATGNTCACCCAGAGCGAGTCAGGCAGGGACATCACCTCTTCTGCAGCCTTGGGTGAGTGCCACAGCAGGTATTTGCCACACTTTCTTCTAAACTACCACATTTCTATGAAAAAATGAAAAAAAAAATCCTCAATCCATTAACACCCGAGGAGGGGGTAAAAAAGAAGTCAAAGAGGGCCAGGCCACTCAATCATCTAAACATATGCACAATAAGGCTTTTGTTTGCTGAAGGGAACAACTCAGCCTGGTTTCCAAGCCGCAGAAAGCTGCCTGACAACTTTAATTGTGCTGCCTGAGGTGAGAGCAATAAGGAATAAGTGTTGAAGCCAAAGTTTTCAGCATTATTTCTTGAGTAAAAGTTTTTAAGCCTCTTGTTTGTTTTTTCTTTTTCTTTCCTTTTTTTTTTTTTTAATTTCTTTTTGCCAAAAAGGAAAAATGCCTCAGTTTAACCAGAGAATATTATCTGGAGACTGCAGTGCTTTCCTGCTGTTAAAATACCCAGCTGCTTTTCAAATTCATCATAGAAGCTTTCTGCAGCTACAATTGTGAAATAATAAACATATGTTTTCTGTGCTGAATCCCTTTAAGTAAATTGTTTTAAACATCAAACCATGTTATTTCACATTTGCATGCCCACATTTTTCACCCACGCCACCAAATTAAAATCTGAATTCAAACCCTGAGACTTAATAAAACAAAATTGATAAAGAAATTCATTTCCAGATAATACGTTAATTAACTAAGAATAGTAAATGTAATAAATTAACCATTTCTTCAAGGTTAATTAGACCAGGTTAATTGATTGTAAGGCCATTTACTCTGGCTGCAGGGTCTCTGCTATGATTCACTTAAAAAAAAAATCCAACAACCAGCTTGACTTTCAGCACTAGAAAATGTCTTTTCAGTCTTTGGGTTCTGCTTTACCTATTTGTAAGCAACAACTTTTCTAATTTTGCTTAATGCCTCACCTTCAATCCCAGCAGATTCTGTGATATGATTCATTTCAAACTTCAGATAGTTCACTTCATTCTCTCCTTCTGTCTCCAAGGATCTTATTACTCATTTCTCTAAAAAGAAAAATTGACAAAATGTAATATTAAGTCTTTTCCCATCAATATCCTCAGCCACCTCCTCACATCTTGCTTTTCTTGAGCTGTTATTGCGCTTCTCTTATCCTTCAACACCAGTGCAGTATTTGTCATTTATGCTTTTTTTAAAGTTTTTTCACTTACGCTAATGCCTTTTTGAATCGTTTTGTCAGTGATTTGGATGAACACCATAAAGTTACATCCTTTCTGCTTCTAGGTACAGAGGAAAAACATCAACCTCTTGACACTTTCCATACACCTGAAAACCTACAAAGTCTGACCCATGGGCAGAACGGAAATAAAATATCTTTAAGGTCCTCATGTCGAAGACAAGTCTGCTTTGATATAACGCAGCTTCTCTGTAGTTCCCCTTATTTTGGGTAATTAACAACATCATTTAATGGGTAGTGATTTTAAACTGATACTTGGTAAGGAATTCTTTGTGAGCTGGACAGGGCTTGGAGCAGCCTGGTCTAGTGGAAGATGTCGCAGCCAATGGCAGGGGAAGAAACAACATGAGTTTTAAGGTCCTTTCCAGCCCAAAGCATTCTGTGATTCTGTGATTTAATGGTTTAAAAGTACAAATTCATACGCTTCTTTCACTGACTGCCCTGCAGCAGAACACCTTTCCTATTTTCTGGAGTACTGCAAAGTCTTGGAGTTGTGAGAGCATCCACAAAAGTTATACGGCTCCTAGAACAGTCCTCTTGTGTATTTTACTACTGAGGAACATCCTGGACATCCATCAGTAATTAGTGAGGCAAATTGCTGATATTCTTATTCATAGTTACCTCAGGAATAGATTTTTTCTCCAGTTCTCTTGAGATTAGTGCTGCTTCTACATTTTGCCTGCTCTTTCCCTGGTCAGCATGTTTAAGGGAGAAATATTTTACTCTATTTGACTCTGTTTCTGCCCAAATCCTCTCGGTGCCTCCCCTGGAACCTGTGCAGCAGCTCCTGGGCTCTGCTGAGCTGAGGAGCCCAGAATTGAACTTGAATACAACAGGATCATTAGCAAGATATACTCTTGGTTTATCTTCAGTTTCAGTTTGATTTTCTACCCCCAAATCCTTCTAAATCCCTAGGAAACCTCTTTGCTGCCTGTTTTCACCAATAACCATGTACTGAGTTTTCTAACTTTATAAAAAATACATCTTCAGGTAGAAATAAAGAGCTTTCTGCAATTACGTTACCATTCTCTGAAAATATCCTTCCATCACATTTTAATCTCAAAAATCCATACTCATCAAACACTAGAAGATCTAGGGAGAAGAAAACATATTTAGTTCAAAGACAAGAATCAAGCTGCTTAGACACATTTTTTGTGCTTTTAATTTTAAACTAATATTTCCCTATGATTACTTAGTCTGTAATGTTTTACTTTTTTGCTGTCTTCACCTCATCACTCTTAAATTCTTCGTCTGGTGTCCGAAATACTGGTTAGTCATTTCAGAGGAATATCTCTTCTGTACATGAGGACTTGCCCTTGACAAAATCCATGGAAATAAATGGATTTTCAATGGCAAGGGTTCAATCAATTCCCATGCAGATGGCATATCCTTTTTCAACAGACAGGTGTGTGTGTGGTTTTATAGATATGGATGTGTAACCTTGTGCATAAACACTATACTTATCACTGATTTGTTCCCAAAAATATTAAAATAATTTCTCTGAATACCCCGGAACAGAAACTTTAAAGTTTCAGTTTAAACATTTAGTACTTCATGAAGACATAAACTCCTTATGAAATTCTGCTGTAGCTCCAGTTGGCCATTAAATGTAGTGAGCATTCCACAAATCACAGATTATGCCTTTTTTTTTTTTCTTTAAGGGTAGATCCATTCATTTTTCTCACACCTGTGCACTGCAGGTGCTCCTGTTTTTGACTCAGACAAGCATGTGACAGGTCACAGAGTGATGCAGTTCAGAGCTGTGGTCACCCAGTATTCATCAAGGACTAACTGAGGTTTACACTATTCTGCTTTGTTTAATGGATTCCGTCCAGTTTTTAAAATTCTCCCAACCTCCCCTATCTAAGGAAGGCTGGGAGCCACCCTAAGGTGGATTTTCAGCCTGCAAACTTTAGGTCTTCCTGCTCCAGGGGGAAAGAAAATCCACTCTTAATGTTGCAGTGAAGGCCACTTTACCTTGACAAAGCCATTTGTCTTCTCCACCGTGAATCCCAGCCACAAAATTACACACTGATACGGTACAAGGAGCATTTTTTAAGGGTTTTAAGACCTGACGTGGCATCTTCTCAGTGGTCAGAGCAGAAAGGCTTATGCTGGTCTCATTGCTCCCCATTCAGAGGCTCATACCTCACAGCCGTGAGGTTATGGCAAGGAACAAAACACAGAAATGGTGGAACCCAGGGGCAGCCTGTAGCAGGATAACTCTGATCCCACCCAAAATCCAGCCTCATAAACGTCGGGAGAATGTGCTTTTCATGGTGTTGTGAAGGGAGGTTCCTCTTGGTCTTGTACTTAACGTGATAGTTTGGCCCAGTGGAAACTTAAACTAAGTTAACTTTGACAGGTTTTTATTTTTTTTCTTGTGTAGTTTAATAGATATTAAAACAAGACAACTCTTAAAGAAAAATATTTTCTTGATGAGACACTTTGAAGCCAGGGGACTTAAAAAATAACTTTTCTTCTGTGCCTTGATCTTGTCCTCTTTTGTCACTCTGCATTTTGGCTCACTAACCTTCAGCAGTTTCTGAACTGCAATATTTTGTCACCACGGCTCATTCAGATATTTCTTAATCTTGAGGGTGGAGTTCTGTCTTGCTGCTAGAATTGTCTACTTTTAGTGATAAATGCATGAACATTAAACCTAAAGAAAACAAGGATCTGCACTAAGGGCCATAATGTCTGTTCCTCTGTAAGCAAGAGAGATGCAACTTATTTTTACAAATAAGACTGTGTGTTTATTTGATATACCTTGATGTGATGGGTTTGAAGTCACTTGATGAAATTGGAAAACAATCTCTCTTTTAGGACAGATTGTGCTTGTCAGAACCATTGTCTCTGGATAGCACAGATATCTAAAGGTAAGATTATACTGGTTTTGCTTTGCTTTCCTTGGTGAAATTTGCTTTACTCTCAGTCAGAAGATCCAGTGGCTCTGCTGAAGTGTGAAGGTCATGTGTTTTATAATTTTAGGACTCCAGAAGCTCCCCAGGTGTTTATTTATCTCTGACTTCCAAGCCTTTGAGCATTCTCGTACTGCTTATGAAATAACAGAGGCACTGCTTCACCCTGATGATTTTTTTTCCTGCAGTCTTTGTCATATTTCTCATTTGTTTCGTATTCACATAAGCAGGATCCTTATGAATCTACCTTAAATGATTTTCAAGAAGATTTATACTGCTCATTTGTATTTCCATATCGCTGCTGAGACGAGGTAATTTGCCAGAGGTAAACAAAAAGAGTATGTAATAGATTGTTCCTAATTATTACAGACAAACAAAGTGTGTAAAAAGAACACAGAATAAATGAAAATGATGAAAGAGAGCTGGCAGAATGCATTGAAACCTACTGATTTTTTTTTGTCTCAACAATAATACCAATCTTCCGTTATAAAAAGTGTAGGTGTAGGTAGATGTATACACAATAATTTTCCTATTATCTTTTTCATTATTTCAGCAGAAAGTTGTCCCATTGCAACACGATGAACATTTTTGTCTTTCTCATAATCTTTTAAGGACAACATACAGGCTAAAAATAAAACCATTTAGAATCTTTGTAATATTCTACATCTCCCTAAACTTTTTAGGATTACTCTCAAATCAAAAGCTATTGCAAAATTAGATGACCCAAGCTCAGGCCCAATTTTCTGGTTGTGTATGACAAGCTCTGGAATATTTCATCTGGTTTGCATAATTGTAGAGGTACAAAAGGCATTATTTTAATGTATTTTAAATTGAGTCTGAGAAGAAGAGAGGAGTGGGGGGTAAGGTATTTCAAGATTTGTGTTGTTACTCCTCATTGCCCTACCTAGATCTGATTGATAATTAATTAATTTCCCTCAGTGGATTTTTTTTTTTTTTTGCCTGTGGTGATAACTGCACAGGGAGTGACCTCTTCCTGTTGCTACTTAAACCCACAAGCCTTTTGTTGTATTTTCTCTTGAAAAATTGAAGAGGGGAGAGATATGGCCAGGGTCAATGCACCACAGTATGGGATACACTTGGAACAAACTCAGTGCAATGTTTATTCCTAATTATGAAGTTTATGAATGTTAGTAAAATAAATACATGCTGTTCTACTCATGTCTAGCCCCAAAACAATTCTTTTTAGTAAGTTACATATGTGAAATAGAACAGCAAACTGGAAGAGTAGAGAGGTTGCTTGCTTCTATATTACTTTAAAATAAAGCTTGAATTTTTTTGTGTTGACATGACATTTTGACATATGCTATCTAAGGTCTTATTAGATATATGGTGATATTTTCTCCTTTCAGATGAAGAATTCTGCTAAATCCCTGAAGAACTAGGTGTTATCAACCTAGAATAACAGTACACTTAGAGAAGAGCTGGTGTGCAAGTCTGAAAATTAAAAGTTCATTGTTTATGACACAAAGTTTTACCTCACTTGCCTTGAAAGTTTCTATTTTATTAGACCAGAGGTGGAGGACTCCAATAGCTATTTATACCTTTCATGCATCAAATGTGTCTGTCCCAATATTCAATATGTCAAATATTTAAAACACAATCAAAGTGAATCCAAATTACAGGGTTCTCCCACTGATAATACAGCTAAATTTATTGTGAGCAGATTTCTCGGTTTCTACCTCAATTTTCTTCGTGTGGTGCTTGGTTTTCTTGGGGAATTCCTTGGGGCCTCTGGGACTGAGAGCTTTGGCCTTCCTCAAGAAGAGAGAGGGTAGAGAAGCCCTGGTGAGTTACTGAGATATTTTTGCAGCAAAGAGCATGCACAGAGCCCAAATTAATTCAAGTTAAGTGTCAAAAAATTCCCTTGTAATTGAGTGACATCACAGGCTAAAGCAGCTCAGGCCAAGGCAGGTCTTGAGACCCTGAATTATGTTTTCTGCAATGGTGTAAAATCTTAATGCAGTCTAAATAACTTTTTTTTGCTTATTTGACTGACAATCTCTAATGCTTCCATCGATTAAATTATGGAAATGCATGGATTCTTTAAAAGACATGAGTTCATCAGGTGCCCTGCAGTTTAAAACCTGTGTCCCATTTTATTTCCTCTCCCCAAATACTTAAGGCCTGTGTGTCCCCTCAGTGTTCCAGTTTTCAGTGTTTTAATGGTAAAATTTAGTAAATAAGCTGGATTTCTGCATTGGAGAAGGACACTGCAGTGTATTTCACTCAGACTGGCACAGCAGACCCCTTAAAAAGGATTCCCACCTGCCTCCTATTACACTGCTCATGAAACGGGAAAAAATAATCAGGCAGGACCATTGCAAAAGTTGCTGAAATTCATAACGTTCTTTATCATGATGTTCCTCAAACATTTATCACACTATTTCTGACCAGTTATAAAACATAAGCCAAAAGCTTGGAGGAAAAATAAAACTCAAAACTGATGCATACGTGAAGCAGTCTTATGCAACTTGGGCTGCAGGAGTGCAGTTTTCCTAATAACCACTTGCAACGTTTAACTAAAATTTATCTGGATGCAGTGGTACACGTCTTGGCAGGAGGCATCTCGCTGCTGTGTTAAGCCTTGGAGTGACACATTTAATAACATCCTTCCATAAATTGGGAGCAAAGCTGCTCTGGAGATGGCTCCAAAGTAGCCCTGCCAGGCTGTAATGCTGCAGGATTAAGGGGACTGATACTTGGCACAAAGCAAACTGAATAAAAGAAACGTTAGGCTGGGGAAAGTTTATTGTGTCGATGCATTGTGAGAGAACCATAAAGGTAAATCTTAATTTCTTCCTTATTGATCTTTTCAGCGACTTACAGGATGCACTGCTTTTCCTGGTGTATATTTACCTCGGTAGTCACAAGTTTCTGAGGCACTGTGCTGATTTTCTGTGGAGGTCTCTGGTAACTTGTCACTTGTCCTACCCTTGAGGAGGCAAAAAATGGAAGGAAGAGCTCTGACCATCTGTAAAGGCAGCTGGGATTCATCAAACCCAGATCAGTATGAAAGTTCAGGCTTGAACACGGCAGTAAAAATAACTTTAAAAATCCCCAACCAAAACCCCACAGATTTCCACGACGAATTTTCTCTTTCCTGAAACATCACTTTCAGAGGGAATACGGAACACCCCCAGGTTTTGTGGCTGAAAGGAGCGAAGATTTCAAGCAAGGGCAGACCGTGTTGCAGTGGGTAATATATGTACCCACTGCACAGGGAGAGCCACTTTCACAGCGAGACATAAAACCTGCAGAGTACTGCCAATTAGTTTTGGCTTTGCGCTTTATGGGAACAGATTTTAAGTAGCTCATCTCTCTCCTTAAGGCCTCGCTTAATTTGCTGCTGGAACTCTGCCAGTAAACTCTTTCCTCCTGCTTGGGTCTTGCTTTTCCCCACTGTCCTTGTACGGCGGGGGCGGGTGGGAGGTTCCTTTTCCAGCCTTCACAGAAAGCAAAAAGTCTGTCGAGTGTGTTGTGCCCCTGCCCCAGGCACCAAAAGATTTTTGAAGGGTGCCCTAAATGCAGGATCTGTAGATGATAATCCCTTCTGAGCTGAATCTTCTCTGAGTCATACACGACACAACTCATTAGAGAGGGCGCTTACCATCCTATTTGCTACCGAATCTGAAATTTATTTTCCCAGAGATGTCATCAATACACGAGGTGGACAGATCCCCAGAGCCATGGGCCTTTAATCTGTACTTTCTAATCTCAATAATACTGCAAAGAGAATTGAATTCTGGGTTCTGAAAACATAATGGCCATAGAAGATGCTTCAAGACATTAACTTTTCCTTTAACTGAATACTTGTACATGAAAACAGACATGAGGTTTCTTGCACAGGCTTAGGCTATTAAACAAGGATAAACCCTATAAATATTTGAATGTTCTTGAGATACTTCATTCAAGAAAGAAAATTAAATAATGGTTCCAGACGCTGTTTCAGAGATTTGCTTCCATGCACCACGAAATTAAAAGTATTGATTCTCCAAGCCCTTGTACCATGACAAAGGTCAGAATCTGACCCCTTTTAGTCTGGTCCAGCCCATTTCTTTGTAACTGTTAAATTCTATCAGCAACTGTTCATAAAAATAGGCTTCATTCAGTTATACTAACCAGTAGAAGGATGTTATTAGTGTTTGTGGAGGTAGGGTCAGTCTGATCTTCAGACTTTCAAAACACTTTTTAATGGATTTTTTTTTTCCCTTTGCTGAGAAGGGGAATTTAACCCCGGTGCCTGTTGTCTCAGAATTTGTATTTTGACTGTAACAATTGTCAAGGTAGTTTATTAACTGTGCTTAGAGTCGATTCCGAGGCAAGAGGAAAGTGAAAATATTCATTTATGCAGATGAATGCTTCCCAGGGGGTACTAACGGGACTTTGGATAGACGTGTCAGTAATCCTCCAACTTGGCGTTTTTTTGCCTGCAGCCCTGGGTCTGGAGTGGTGGCAGGCAAGGCTGTTCCTCCTGCTGGTGTGTGTGGTTGCCTCAGTGCAGACAGGACCTGCTTTCTGCTGCTTTTTGATTCGCAGCTGCTCTGCTCCCTTTGCCAAGAGGGCTCAGAACAGCTAAAGCGTGTTGAGAGACTTAGGGGCTGAATTTAAATTGTGTTGTCTCTGAATTTACAATTTGTTATCTATGCATCATTCCTAAATAGAATCAAGCCCTTTAACCGTTGTCTCTTATTTTTCGTGGGGGTTTTTTCATGTTGTTGGGGTTTATTTTTTCATTTGTTTTCTTGTTTTGCTTTTGTTTTGTTTCAGCACTGGCTGTTTATAGACATGGAAGCTGGAAGTGCTGCTGATGAAGTAAGCAACAGCTAAATCTGGGGATGCAATTCAGTCAAAATCAACCAATTTGAGTCCTAAGCTCAACTTTTTGACCAAAGTTACCTGGGCTTAATTTTCCAAAGACCATCTCCTCCTACTGCCTTGTGCAGCTGGCAGAAGGAAACTTCATCTGGAAGTCTTGAAGATGTCCAGACTCATGGGCACGTGGGATAAAGGTGTTCTCTTCCTATTTTGGTCTAAGTGTGTTTCTTATTTCAATGCAGTTTTCAACTCTATTCCATGGTATTTTAGGGAATCAGCTTCCATCAATAACAAAGTTATTGTTTCTGAAATTTGGTTCCACAGAGAAAATCCGGGTCTCAAAGGTTAAATAGGAGTCTGAGAAACATTAGAACACTGGCTCTAATAGGCTGTGAGAGACATGGTTTGTGATTTTTAGGTTATTTTCATCCTTGTCTTCTTATTTTAAGTTTCTTTTAGCCAGATACCAGCAATTTTCTGGAAAAAAAAAATTAGCCAACATGATTAAAAAGTGGCAAATGTGACTGGGTATAGTGTTATGAGTATTATGTTCCCATTGACTGATGGGAGATCAATACTTTCAGATTTTTCTGCAGGGAATACCTAGAAAACCCAGCAGACTAGAAACTTTTGCTAATCCTTCTTTTCAGTGGTATTTGTGTAACTGCTACCTTCAAAACCCAATATTTTTCTATTTTTTTCCCTTTCTTGCACTCGTGTGCTTTGCATTAATTTGGAATGTTACTAAAATATGAAATTTATTTAATTTGCTCGAATTTTGATATTTATAAGATGCATATAAATATTGCATAGTTGTGCTGTTAATAACCTGTTGCTGCGAAGATTTTAACACCTGCTCAGGACATTCCAGTCCCATTTATCCCATTTTTTCCCTCATCATGTCAACTCTGCCACCCAGTTGCAGTGACTGACACCTTAAATAAGAATTCCTCAAGTTCTCTGACTTTCAATTTTTTTTTTATTTTTTTATTTTTTTTTTTTCGTTTCCTACTCCTTCTTCAAAGGTTAGTTTCCTTATTAAGGAATAAAGGAAAAAGAGGTTAGATCCAACAGAGGGTCTTAGGTTTATAGTGTCAGACATAGATGAATTTTAAATATTTTGCTTGAAAATCAAAGTGACAATACCTTCTCTTATTCTGCCAGACCCTTTTCAGTTTCCTAACTAGATCATGAGCAAAAACAGGTTTCTAACCTCAGCTCAACAAGTCCTGACCCAGCTCCTCAGCCCTTGGAGTGTAAGGCAGGGAAGGAAAAAGAAGGTTTTAATCCTGTCTCTCCTACCCTGAGGCAAAAACCGAGCTGATGAAATAAGTCTCCTCTCCTCTGACAAAACTGGACCGCTGTGTATAAAGATGTAATTTTATTTTTTGTTCTGTACATTGTGAGCATTTTATGTGGCTGCAGCCAAGCATTCAAGGCCTGGCAGGTAAGGAGAAAAAAAAAAACAGAAGAATCTATTATTCCTGTGACCTGTGTGTGCCTTCTCAGGTGGTTTGTGGATAAAAATGAAAACTGATAACGTGGGGAGCAGGGAGCCCAACCCAAGCCCACATCCTCAGACCTGAGTAGTTTTAACCAATTACTTATTTTCCTCCAGGCTGCACAGCACTGCAGGCCTGTGAGAAAGTTGCAGGCTGCAGCTCAGTGAGAATCCTCCTCTGAAAGAGCAGCAGGAAGCTCAGGATGCCCACGAGTTAGCACAGCACCTCTGCTGGGTCCCAGACAGACAGCTCTGACAAAAAAAAGACTTAAAAAAAAAAAAGGGAAGCAACGAAATCACCATTTTTTTCCCTATTTATGGAATTACCTGAATGCTACTGTGCGAGATCCAGCACCTCAGTTTCTAACCTGGGAGCTCCACTTGCTTCCAGACTGGTAGAGCTGGAGTTTAAAGAAAACTGAGAGCTTCTTTTTTTGAGACTGGGGCAATTAGGTGCTTGCGCTGGACCTTAGCCTAGAACTGCAAGAGTTATGGACAAATGTACTTTCTCTTTAAATTCTGTTATAGGTGCTCTTTCAGTGCTATTTTTCTGCTCAGTCTGGACTGGTTTTATGCATGAATTATTTTTTTTTAATATATTGATATCTACATATATAGGACATATATAAAAACAATTTTTAAATAAATATATTTATATTTTTTACATACTTTTTTTTTCTTTTTTTATAGTTTGGGTGGTGTTGCATCTGCTACAGATCATGGAATACGCTTATTTTTCTCTCCTCTTCAGTAGCAGTTAAAGTCATTCAAACACTGGGCTTCCTACATTATAAATAAATATTTTTGGAGTTCTACACCTGTTTTCCAGAAGGTTTATCTTTCATATGGAAGCCCTACAAGACTAGGTTAGAGTTTAGATAAAGACACATGCCTGCACCTGTAAAAAGTTCAGCTATCGGAACATTTTCTCCATCTGCACACTGAAGGCCTGTTTTCTGTGAAACTTGGACTTTTCCAGACTTCTACAAAGCTGGCTGCAGGACAGGTGGAACATTAAAAATCAGGCTTAAAAATCTCTGTCGATTTTTTCTTTTCCCCCTCCCAGTTGGGTTGGCCACAGTGCAGCACTCAAAACCTGGTTTTAATATTCCTACAGACGTGTTACCATCTGTATGGATGATGCACCCCACATCATAAATCCCACCCTGAAACCCCACTAAAGTCCACATGAGGTAGCTCCATACTGGCCCCACCAATTCCAAAAGTGACAAATCATTAAAAGTTTTACTATTTCCAGGCAGACCGTCATTAAGGTTTCTTTAGCAATAAAATTCCATGTAAGGGTTGGAAATTAAAACCTTTGTCTCACAGGAATAAAACATTGAAAATAGAGAGCTGCAGTGCAAGGTTCCAAGAATTAAGTTAAGCGTGGAAAGTTAAAAATGGAGAGCAGCACTATCTGAATATCTTTTACAAGGAAAGAAAGCTCCAAATTTCATTGCAACTTACAATGTACTGTACAGAAAGGATTTTGAGGGCTTTGGTCTCAAAGGTTTGGGGGAGGTATCGGGAGAGTTTTATGTCAGTAAGGATATTATGTCAAAGACAGAGTGGCACTTCTGCATTTTGAAAAGGAAATGAAAAATATTACTACACCTGTGGCAGAGAACCATTTTAGTAGGCTAGATTTAATGGTGCCATCTTTACTGCACTGGACTATTAAGAGGAACTATAACCTGATGACTTATCATTCAACTTTTATTAGCTAATGGCTGATGCTTCCAAACTGTATCCATGTGTAAAAGGGAATAACTTGCTGTTTTTAAGAGTTCATGAGCTTCTGAAATCACTTTAGTGAAATGTTCTCCATAGCTGATCGAATTAGTTACCAAGGCCAGAGTTTATTACTATTAATTATATCACCAGCACTCATGAAGGACACCTGTGGGTAATTCCATCATGGTTTCAAGCAGCAGCAGAAGATCAATATTCTGTTTATATGTCTGATTTTCTGCTGCTGGGTGTGCATGATTAATTAACCTTTGTATCACATAATTTAATTTAATGGATTTAAAACAGGACAACTTCGGGTCATGGGGAATAGACAGCAGTTTCACAGGTCAGAGATTGTCGTTAATGGAATTCAATTAATAGATTAAAATTGGTAAGTAATAGTGAGGAGTCTGCCCTGGGTGAACAACCTGCCCACTCTTAACACTTGACAGATGAGTTTTCTGAAAGTGCTAATCAACAACCTCAAAAAAACCCCGAAACTCTCTGTGTGCACAACAGAGGCTGTGCTGCATCTGAGAAATCTTACCTCTCACCTCCACAGGTGGAAACAACGCTGCACCCACAGGTAACAACCCTGCCAGATCTTATTTAAATTAATGCATTTGCATTAAAACAATCCCGCTGAGGAAGTGCTAATATGTATTGTGGTGGTTTTTTTGTTGTTGTTTTTGTTTGGTTGTTTTTTTTTTTTTTTTTAAGCATGAGTGTTAGAGAAACTAATTTTCTTCCGCAGCTGAGGTGTTTGAGGCAGTTTTGGGGGGTGAATTCGAGTGTCTGCGGCCGGCAGCAGGTGCAGAGCTGTGAGTGTTCAGCTGCACGACGCTTTCCGTGGGGTTAATTAACGCCTGGGGCTGCAGAAGCACCGCTGGAGTTTCAGGTGAACGTGCTGCAAGGAAATTCTGCCAGCCAGCAGTGATAAACTGAGCCAACTCCACTGCTTAAAACTCTCCTTGGAAAAAAAAAAAAAAAAAAAGAGGAGGTGGTGGGGGGACTCCTGTTTCACAAGGCAAGGATCTGGCTGGAGGAAAAGAATACTTTTCTATCTGGATATTGCATATCACAAAGGCAAAAAACTTGCACAAGGACGAAGGTATAAAAATACAAACCTCTTTCTCCTTAGAAAGAAGAATTCCCTGCTGCAGTTGTACTTCGAAACTTTCCCAGGCTCAGCTATGCTGGATAATTAGATATACCATGTTATCTCAGTACAAATTTTTTAGTGAGTAATTTTTCCAAAGCATAAATGTGGAAGTAACTCAGTGTTAACTTCTTCAACAGCTGCTGGTCAATCAAAAGGGTGACATCACTGGTATCACTTGCTCCTCGGTACAAAGTAGCCACCAGAAAACAGGGTGAAAATAATTTTCTTTTTATTTTTGACTCCTTGACTTGAAGTGTGCACAACAAATGGCATTTTGTTCAGAGACTTAATGCAAAGAATAAGCTGTTGGTGTGCTTAACCCTGCTAAAAATATCTAAGTATACTCAAATTTGTTCTAATGTAGTCTGTTGGTATACTTAGCTTTAAGCACATTCAGATCTGACAAGAATACTACTGGGGATTGCGCAGCTTAGAACACTTTAAAATTTATTTTTCAGTTTGAAATTAGGTGAGTTCTCTTCTTCCCCCCACGCCTTTAGCATTCTCCCTTTTTAGGGTTAGAAAAAAAAATTCTTAAAGTTGTAGGGTAACATTTCTGACTTGGAATTCTTCAGTTCCAAGAACAGTTATCTTATTCTGCTAGTTGCATATGAAAATTTTAATGGCTGAACAGGTACAGAATCATTAAACCAAATGAAAATCATTCCATAATCTGGTAGCATTTCTGATATTTTTTTTTTTTTTTTTTTTTCAATCCTGAGCTTTTGTATAGCTTTTTAATAATCTTTCTGCCATGAAACAATTCTTAGCTCGTTAACTTTCAGGGAAGCTGTGTGAGGCTTCCCTCTGTCTCTCTCTATGGAAGAAATCTCCTCTCTGTACTCAAGATGTGCAGAAACACCATCCACAGCATTAAAACAGCACTGAATCCATCTCAGAAGGGGCCAGGATTAGTGCTGGTGTCAGTGAATTCTTTTCCTACCATCAAAAGTAAATCCAGTGCTTGATTTTGTAGCTCAGAGTAGTGCCCACAAATGGCTGTGGACCAAGAAAGGATTTTTCTCTGTCAAACATCACTTGTAAAAATTGTCCTAATGGTTTTTCAAAAATAAAAAGTTCCCCAAAATCCCTCTGACCAAGAGCAGCAGTGCCTCATCTTCCCTGATGGATTAGGAGCACTTCAAATTCTTTAAAATATTTTAGAAATTCTGCTGGGGATACACAGTATTTCAGACAACACAGTCTAAACAAGCTTCAGGAATGGGAAAATCCTTTTCTTACTGGCTTAATGATGGTGGTGATCATGAGCTGTTTTTTTCTTAAATGCCTTATTTGACTTTTTACAACCTCCCAAATATGGTAAATATTCTGTGTTTTGCTTTGCTTTATAATTTTTCGGTGAAATTTAATTTAAATATGTTTTCCTAAGAAAAAAAAATATTTAAAGGAGAAATTAAAAAAAAATAAAAATCACTGCTCACAGAAAGTCTAAATAGAAATAAAAGAAATAGCAATATTCAATGTCAATTAGAGGTACATAATCCTTAGTTAGAAGGATGATTTTTTAATTTTATCTTTACTGGAAAATAACTTGTATTTCTCTACATTTGCAAAACTCAAATTATAAAAATATTTAAAATTTATATATTTGACAGCTTCATAGAGCATCTTCAAAAGAGGTTTGTATCATGGGACTCGCTGACAAGCTGAAAAATTTGTGGCTGTCAACAGAAAATTGATAAAACAGAAGGAAAAGCTGGTTGGATTATTGAAAACTCTAAAAAGCTCACTTTGGTCAGCATGAAGATCTCTTGAGCACTCTGAATCAATGCAGTAAGGGCTGTTACAAACCCACCAAGGTAAAACGCTCAAAAATTTTAAGTCTTCTGATTCGGCTCTTTCAGGCCAATTAACCATCATAACTTTTAAAACAAGGAAGGGAAGGAGATGGGAAGGAAGCAGCAAAACAGCTGCTCCAAAGTTCTGTTCTGACCCGATAAAAGTGCTGCAAGGATGAGTTCAGTATCAGGTTTTCCAAAAGGGTTTTGTGGGGTGGAATCCAGCACTCCAAGAAATTTTGGAGGCTGTGGTGGAGCAGATGCCCACTGCCCTCTGGAATCCCTTCAGCTGTGCCATGTCAGGGTTTTGACGTAGAAAGCTGCAGCTAAAGAATGTCTGTGGCAACAAACAGCCCTTTCTGGGCTCAGCTGAGAGAATATCAGTTAAAAGAAGCCACATTAACCTCTTTTTAAAACGGCCTTGCGGTGCTGCCGCCAAGGGCCGCATTCACAGACAAATACGGCACTGGTTAAAGAATGAAACCCACTGCCAGCATCAGGGGAAAACTCCCTGTCCATTCTACTTGGCCCAAAGCCTTGCATTCGAGCTCGGCTGCCAAGGGAAGAGGACATGAAAGAGGGTGGAGAAGGAAATAAATCAGCAGCCCCTCTCGTCTTGCGGACGTGCTGGGTGGAGCGACGATTGCGGCAGCCTGCTGTCCAATCCTGGGCTGTCCTGCCACCCACAGAACCCACTCCTCGTCTCAATTTAGTGAAATTGATTAAAAAAAAACAAACATGGAGAGGAAATATGGCTGTGTGGTCACGGCCAGCAGTAGCAGGTGAGAGATCTGTGGTCTTCTGGTGTCGTTTTACGGGTTTTTTTTCGGTTCTCCGTGGCATTTTAAGGAAGCCAAAGCATGAAGGCTGAAAGGAGAAAGATTAAAGATTCTTGTCTCAGGTTTGCCACAAAGTTAATTTAATTTGGGCACTGCAGTGGTATACATATATTCAAAAATATGGATTTAATAAAACTACTAAAGAGACACCTCCCATTGTCTCCCTGTTCTTGCTCTGTAGCTTTGTAAAATAATTTAAGACAAATGGTCATGTTAAAAATCTAAAGTCAGAGTTATTTGAAATGTTGTTCTTCTGAAATTGCAATGCTCAAGCTTAAATTGCTGCTGATGACACAAACCTCTCCTGTAACTGAAACTCAACACTGTGACCCAATAAAGCAAATATTCTCACTAGTTTACAGGTAGAAACTAGGAAATTGAGGCATGGGAGAGAGTTCAATTTAATCAGGTGGCTGTGATATTAAACCAATTTCAGATTTATCTGCCGAATTCTGCCAGAGGTCCGTGACTAGGTTTAAATGAATCATATAAATTACTTAAGCTATTACTAGCCATACAACTAATTAGAGGAAAATATAGTACATTGCATGTAAAATAGTTCAACACGGTTGCAGAATGGCTTTAAAATAATTTAGTTTTGTCCTGATGTTAGGTCTGTGGAAGAGTATAATTACACACCTCTATTTAACCCTGAAGTAAGATGGGGGATCCAGCGCCCTCACAACAGTTTAATTAAAAAGAGTAGAGACTTTGATTCAATGTCATCCTCTGTTATGGGGGCTGGCCCTCCAACAGCAGAACATTCTGCTGCAGCAGAACATGGCATCACTTGGAGCTGTCCAGAATTATTAATGATCACCAACCTAATAATTATTTTTTAAGCTTCAGTGGCACCTCTTTTTTTTTCTTTTCTTTTCTTTTTTTTTTTTTCTTTTTTTTTGGCAACACTTGTACAATCCTCCTTCAGTAAAAGTGTTATGAAGGGGAAGGTGGATAGAAGTTGTTTTTAGGAAAGAACTAAGAACTACCCATAAACTTAGAGGATAGCTCAGAATAAAATGAACTCTACATGGGACACAGAGTGCTGGAATATGTAAATGTGTTCCCAGCACTGTTACAGATCAGTAGTTTCACAAACTATTAGTCTGTTCTTTGTTGTTTTTTGTAACTAAAGCTGCACTTTATGTCCACTTATAAAGAAAATAGCCTTTTATTATCTGTCTCGGGCTGTGTTATTTAAATGTAGGTGCATTCATTACACTAAGAGTTGCATGCAGGAATGCCCATTTTTGTGAAGTTTTATTAAAAAAAGGGTCATAATTTAAAAGAAAATCCACAGGTGTTAGTCAGAGTTCTATGCAGATGTGGTAATTTTTATCTGTTTTGATAAATTAGTTTTATGCAGGCCATAGAATAATTCAGACCAGAAGGACTGAGGGCTCAGGATTCCTTCAGTGTGAGACATGAATGGGTTTTCAAGTACTCTATAAACCTTTTTTAGACATATTATTCCATGTCTACCCAGCAAGTGGGATACCCAGCAAGACAGAGATAAAGACAAAGAAATTGAAAAAAAAATATTAAAAAATAATTGAATAATGTATTCAAAAATGTGGGGAAAATTTTTTTAAAAAACCACAAATAATATTAGGAGAAGGATGCTTTCCTATACATGAAAACATACACAGTGGTTGTAGACAGCAGATTAAATAAAAACTTCTACTTAGAAAAACGTGGAGAAAGCTGTTCAACTCTGCCAAGGCTACACAGGTGTGGAGAGAATTCTGTGTTATTAAGGTGTACATATAATATTAGGGGGTTTTTTTTCAGGGAATCATAAAATGTGCTGAGCTGGAAGAGACCCACAAGGATCATCCAGTCCAGCTCCCGGCCCTGCCCAGACACCCCAAAAATCCCACCCTGGGCATCCCTGAGATCTCCTGGAGCTCTGGAGGAAGAACCTCTCTCTAAAATCCAATCCCTGACACAGCTCCAGCCATTCCCTGGGTCCTGCCCCTGCTCCCTGGAGCAGAGACCAGAGCTGCCCCTCGGGAGGATGTTAAAAACCCCCGTGAAGCCCCCCCTCAGTCTCACGCTGGCCACGAGGTCGTGATGAAACAGCCCCACCTTCGCACCTGGGCAGGGGCAGGGACGGGAGCAGAAGCCATCGTTCAAACGAACGCGTTGCAAAAGCACAAACTGTGATAAAGGCTGCCATTGCACCAAAATTCATGTGGATCAGTTCAGTTAATAAAGTGCAGTGAATCAGTAACGGAATGCTGTGGCAATTAAGAAAAACTACATGGAACCCTCTGAGCAAGAAGACAGAGAACTAACTAATTACTTGTGCTGACGTTGCATTAATTTTGATTCATGTGCATTTTTATGCTGGAAATACACTAACTTCTAGCAGAATAATAAAACAGAGTAGCCATTCTTAGTTCATATTCTGTAATTTTCCTTTTTCTCTGAAGCATCGGAAATTTCTTTCAGACCTATGACTACAGGTCAATGTTAGGGGATATAGCCTGTGGTTGGACACTGCTGGTGCTGCTGTGAATGATAAATTAATTTATTTCATGAGTCCTGCCTGCAAGTTCAGGGTCTAAATCGTGTCTGTAATCTGAATTGTCTGTTAATGAAATCACTGGGAGATCCTGGTGAATGAGAGGGATACATGAGGGGGTCTTCAAGACTCTTCTGGACTAGAAATGAAAGGCTATTATTGTTTGCTGAAATGGAGGGAACAGGTTAGTGCCACATTTCCAGGAAAAGAATGAAGACATCTCTTTGAACCTGGATTAAATTTTTCACTTTTACCAGCCTAAGAAAATTATACTTCATATTTGAAACAGTAGGCAAGTCATGTTTTTGCTCGAAGGTGAATTTAAAGGGAAAATCAGTATCAGAATAATTAGAAAAATTAGCATCTTATAACCACCCTTAAATACTTTCACGATAATAATCGAGATATCTTTAGGGTATTATTAAATCAGTAATGTTACGAAAAAAATGTAGGAAGCAAACAGCCCTAAGAGGATCCTTTCCAAGTGAGCAGATTCATTTTTATGATTGCAAGCCTGTGAAGCTTTCCTAGCTTTGTTGGTTTCCTAAAAAATTGCAACTTTAATAATTTCTATTTCAGTTTATTAGCACTCAATAAAGTAAAGAAGAAGGCTGGTGAACTAAAATATGTACCTAGATCTCGGACATCAGCTGAAAGCAAGCACGTGGAACATTTGACCACTTGGGGAAAATAACAAAATCTTGGTCTGTGTCAACTTACTCGGGAGGTTTTTGCCTACAGTTATTTTTCCTTTCTAAACATGTCGTGTTTATTTCCTGTATTGCTACAGACGAGGGCTACGTATAAAATGTGTGATATTGCTTGCACCAACCTGTGGTTACAAGGAGATGCTCTTAATAATGTATTTCAATGACAGTTTCTTGTTAGGTTTAATCTTTTTGAAAGACCCCTCAGATATTAAATGCATTTTCTTTATCGTACAGAAATGATTAGTTTTAATTTCATTTAAAAAAATCCCTGTCAAGTACTTTCAATGAGAACCTCTTGTTAAATCTGCACTAGTTAATGAAGTTGCTCCAATTCCCCTTCAAGTTACACCACATTTGAAGGGCTGAATTTTGAACTATTAGTGAATATTGCCTGGCATGACTTGGCAGTGCTATTGACGTATTTTGTGAAGACTTGAAATTGTGTTTCCCCGAATGCCCTTCTGTCACGTGGTGCCAGGGGAGGTTTTCGGGGTTTATTCCATCTTTTGATGGCGTCTGAGGGTGAAGCCATCAGAGGACTGCCCAGAAAGCCCCTGTGTGCTCGTGACAAAGCGCCCTCCTCCCCTTTCAGCCGGGCAGCCAGCAGCAGCTCCGGCAAGGAGAACATTCCACGTGCTGCAGCCGGGGTTGAGCTCTCGTGGGAAGCTCAGCAGTGTGTGTCAGGGTGTCTTGGTTTGAAAAGACAGGAGTCTGCTAAGGAAGGCAGAAGCCTCCCTTGGAAGAGGAAATGCACCCCCCTTCCCTCCAAATTAATATAATTCTGAAATTAAGGAGCTTTTAGGCAATGATATGAGAAAAAAGAGTAACAGTTCTTTATTAATATAAACAACAACGGTACCCACTGACAGAGTCAGAATACAACCTGACACCCTGTTCAGAGTGGTGGTAGCAGTCCAGATGAAATGGTTCTCTGAAGCGCTGATCGGGTAGAAAGAAAGGTCCTGATGGTCCAGTGAAGGCTCTTGTCCTCTGGTGATCCAGGAGCAGGAGCTACTGTAGTGTCCCAGAGTCCAGCTTATATCCAGGTGGGAATGCTTGGCCCCTCCCCCCTGGGTGGAGCCTCTTACAGTGGGATGAGATGACTCATGAGTCATGTGGTGGGTTCTTAATGGCCCATTAGCAGAGACAATGGGCCCCTGGATAGCAGGAGATAACAAACAGTGCCCCAGCTGTTTGAACGGCTGTGGAGGTGGTGATAGAATAAACCTATTTTTAACCTAGGACACAGGGGCACTGAAAGAGCACTGAAATGTTCTGGGAGCGTTTCCTCCCACAACTAACCACAGAAAAAAAAAAAAAAAAACCAACTGCAAAGCTGTGCCCTAGCATTAAAAGAAAGGGCTGGCTTAGGTAAAGATGCTGGCTTTGGAAATAATGCCAAATATGTGGGCTCAGGAGGCTGGGGCCAGGCGAACCTTCATGACCTTCAAAAGCACTTGGGAGATCACCCAATCTTTAAATTAAAACCCTAAGTGCGCTTAGAAACTCGGTTGCTTTTCATTCAATATGAGTTTAAGCATAAATATTTATTTTCTTTATAAGGCGAACGTTTCTTTTTTTCCCTAAAGTTGTCCTTAGAAATGCTTTCTTAGCTTATTTTAGGGAAAATCTTGTCACGTCTTCGTTAGTTCTGCAGAAATGTTTTCTTCTCAGAAATGTTTTCTCCTAATTACACCACTTGCTCACCACCACCAGCAGCTTTCTAGAAAATAAACTGACCTGTACATGTTGAGGTTTGCTAATGAAAAGGAGATAAAATAACAAAAATGGCTATTATGGTATTTTTTAAATGACAATAAGTGTGTAACCAGTCAAAAAACCAACCAACCAACCAACCAAAGATGTTTTTCAAAATTTGCATTAATATCAGACTGCAGATTTAAAAATATACAAATAATTGACTAAGTAGCTTGTCGTGGACACCTGTGTGTTCAACAGCTGCTGAAATCACCTTATCTAGCTCAAATTCATTTTAACACCTAAAAGGATGTTTGTATGGAATTCCTTAAATTTTCCTTTTATATGTTTCTATGCTCTACATCCATTTTAAGTTAAGAAATTTTCTTGTAGGGCTGAGATTAATGCTTAGCCATGTTCTTCATAAATTTTATAATTGATAGTAAAGACAAGAGCAAAACTCTTATTCAACTGGTCTCAAAAAACTGTAACTGAAATAAGATTTTTTTTTTTATGGACAATACTCTTTTTTTGCTAAAGTCACAGCAAGGTAGGAGCTTTTGAGCACAGCATGATAAAAAGCAGTTGGACAAAGTTTGCAACAGCTTCTTGTAGAAGGTTATTCATAAAATTGTAAAGAACCTGAATATCCAGCCCATTTGAAAGGGAAACTGCATGTACATGCTGATGCTGAGGTATCAGTGAGTTACCATAGTTCTGTAAATAAATTTGGGTTTTGTTAACATTTTCTCTTTAAGTGCTCAGGATTAAATGATGCTAAAATGCATGTTGCATGCCCACACTTTGACTATTAGTCATTTAATAAGTTTATGGTTATTAGGAAAAAAAGAGATAATAGTTAATTACTTTTTCCCCCATCCTCTTAGCAGTCTTCATGAAAATAAATTAGGTCTTTAAAGACCATGTTATCAACAAGCTCTGTGGCTCTCTGATTATAAGTAGGCAAATAAAGTTCTAATTAAAAAAAACCCAAACAGTGGAAGACGCAACAGGTTAAAAATCTGAAAGCTTCTCCTTAATTTAAATTTTTTGTCAAGTTTCTTTAGGGTTGGAGTTCTCCCTTATTCTTCCCTTAAGAGTCCTGTTTTCTCTGAATGATATTTCTACATAGAGGTGTAGCAATACTTGCAACTTCATGGGCAACTATTTTAAATACATTTTTATTTAAGCAGACTTTATTTTAATAGATTTTGCTGGCAGGTTTTGCGTGTTTATGCTGAGCAGCTGCTGTAAGAAAAATGTCTTTTCAGCATGGGGAACTGGAAGATGTCATCCAGAGACTGCATCACCTCCATGCTTGGAGTTTTCTAAGATTCCACTGGGTAACGCCCTGAGCAACCTTCTCTGACCTCAGACTGGCCCCTGGTCTGTGGAAAACTCTGTCACTGACAAATTTTTACAATATCTACATATTGTAACTAATATTTGAAAGGGCTATGAGGAATTGTTTATTACCTATTGTGACAAATAACCGTTACCCTCATCAGAAGTCCCTACTTGAATAAGATTAAAAAGACAATAAAATAGATTTTAAAGATAATTACTGAAACCAATTTATTTTCTTTGTTTTAGCACTACGATAACCAGACTTTGGCAGCTTGCAAGATTTGCCAAAGAAACACATAGCACGTTTTTGCAGAAGAATTATTACATTAAAAGTTAAATAGGCAGCACATAGGGAGAGAAAGGATGAAAAGAGAGGAAGGAATAACTTTCTCGTTAAAAAGTATTTAATTATGCAACTACTGCCTGAAAAATTGCTGTGCTTCAATTTTGTAAGGGTGTTAGCCATCATTATTTTAACATCTTGCATTAGAAATTAGTACAGGGATATTACACACCCCAAATGAAATAATATTTGGAGCCTAAATAAAGCTTTGTTAACAGAGCAGAGGATACTGCCCTGCTGTGTGTTGCTACAGCTCAGTTTATAATCAAAGAGAATTTTAGATTAGATTAGGACACTATTTATATTTGTTAAATATCAATAAATTATTGAATAAGTAGTGATGAGCTTAATAAGGAGAAACACTGAATCTAACACACTAGAATTAACGTCAAATACAAAAACCCCATTCATAATAGATTTTTATTTAAATAATACATCTTTATCTAAGTATTTTAAGTACTAGTACTTGAGATAATTCAGATATTAAACGTAAGTTTTTTAAAAGATACTTATACATATAACTGGATGGTAGTGGATATGTTATAGAATCACAAAAACTTTGATTTTCAAGGTTGAATTAAATAAGAATGTAAAGTATAACATCAACTGTCACTTGAATTTAGCTGTATGGGAAATGTTATCTTATTTCACCAGCTTTTTAAGTGGGTCAATTTTATATAATAAAACTTGGAGCAGGGTTAAATCTGAATTACGTTGAATGAATCTGTTTCAGAAAAAAAGAGTTTCAAATGCATTTGGTGAGGAATTTGGTCTTTCCAGTTGGATTGAAGGTCTTCCAAGCCTACCAGGTTTAATTAACTACTATGTGAGGAAAGAGTTTTAGTGTTTAGATCATGAATCTTTAGTTTTCTAGGAAAACTAAGCATGTCAAACTGAGCATGTCTTTTAGCAGAGTTTTAAATCCCTGAGGAGCTTCGACAGAGACAAAAGCACCTTCTGTGCTTGAACCAAGAGAAGGTTCCATGGATTCCACTTTTGGGCTTGAAGGAAAGCGAGGTGACCTAAGCTTGTCCCTCCTGTTTAAAATTTAATAATTCAAAGGTGTGTGGCATGGAGGAGTGGGCATATCAAATATTAGGCAAGAGAAACAGCATAACTGCTGAAAAGAAAGAAAGTCCTGAAAGTGACCATCTATTTGACTTCACATTTCTAACTTTTTCTTTTTAATTTTTTCTTCATTATTCTACATATTCCTATAAGAAGTTGTATTTTTTTAATATTACATGTACAGCTTTAAAGGCCATATCAATTCAGGAAGTCACCTCAATCTTGGATTCAGTACTGAAATATTTATTTTATTGTTGTCCTTTTAGTGTTAAAAGAGAGAAAATATTAGACAGATAGGGCTACAGGGTAAAAGTTCAAGTGGTGCAGTTTCGTTAAACATTTTTAATACAGCTGGAGAAATAAATTTACTTAGAACATACCAGTGATTAATCTTCCTCTTTCCTCCTGACTGTAGAGCAGAGATCACCAAAGTAGCACATAGAGAGTGAAGTGGTTCTACTAGTTAAATTCCCAGAATTTTGCCCAAATCTTTTTCATGAGATCTGCAGCATAGTAGCATAAAACAACCCTTTCCGAAAGTGCCACATTTGATTTCTTGTCATTAAGTTGGAACATTGCAAAGGCCATGCAATTCACTTATTCCTGAAGGATATTTCTGTTGGTTTTGCTTTGTTTTTGGTTTTGGTTTTTTTCTTTTTTTAATCAGCCTCTGAATAATAAAGGTTCTCTTTTTGAAAAACGATCATTATTTGCCATCACTATTTTCTTCTGATTAAAGTGAACATGATCTAAATATTCATGACACTCATTTGACAAAGTGCACCTAAAAACATGTTGCTCTAAGCTGTGATAGATTATCTTTATTAATTGCTCAGAGGTAATTAGAATTGATACACGTAGAAATAGTCCCACACACTCCCTAGCTCCTATAATGAAAGAAGTGCATATATTCTATAAGCATGATTGAACAGGAGTAGAAATTAAAGACTTAATCACTCTGATATTCAATCCAACTCTGCCTGCTTCTCAAAAACCTAAAGAATCTCAACATTAATTTATTGGGCATTTGACAGAAGTGTTTCTGGGAGCAAGAACTCTTCCCCTGCACGTGGTATCAGAGTGCTTTGATTATGGTGAACTGCAGCTGAACAGAACCACGTTGCCTTTAATGCTGATCATTTAATTTCTTGTAGTAAACATGTGAGTTCTACGTGCCCCCTGTTCCTGTATCTGGGGTACTCTGGTACCTGTTGCTGTCAGACTGACCTTAGTAAAAGTTTTTTGCTTTTTTATCACAAACTGGAAAGGAAATTTTTTCACTAGAAAGAAGAATCCTGTAATTTTATGTGAAATAAATTAGTGGGATGCCATGCTGTCAACAGCTGTAACGTGGGCAGTGAAAAAAAACTAGCTGCTTGTAGATTTTTTTTCTATGACTTCATTGTAAAATGCTTAGAATCTTATAAAACCTTGATATTTTTGATATTAATTTATTTAATCTTAAATAGACTTAAGTGTGCGTGCATGGCAAACATTGAGTTCCACTTTTCCAGCACCTTTGGGAGTGATGCTGATTATGAAAGGCCCAATCCTTGACCTGATGACAAGATCAGGGCTTTGGGAAACAGGCTCCTCACTAAACTCTCCCACAAAAGTAGTTTAATAAAACAAATGAACAAAATTAACCAAACAAAAAACCCAAGAAAACAAGCAAACAAATAAATCCACCTCAAACCAGAACGACAGCACCAAAAACCCATAAACACTCCCCCCCTCCCCCATTTAAAAACATTAAATCTGAAATGGGCTTTTAAAGGCTTTCAACGCCTGAGTGTAGGTTTTAGAAAAACTTACTTTTTAAATAGAGGCGTGCAATTAAAGAAATAGAGAAATGGTAAAAATCCTTCTTCAGAAAACCAGAAAAATTCTGTGGCTGGGAGGCTGTCTGAGAAAATTCTCACTTTTCTGCTCTGCCTTATTAGTTCAGCTTCCTCCTATGTCTTGTGTGTAACACATTACTTTTAATCTGTATCTCATGTTTTTATCTCAGAAATCTCCAGGTTTCTTCTAATCAACCCCAAAACTTGTGTTCAGAGCCGTTCTCTTTAGCAATCTCTTTGCTGCACTCACTCTCAAAGGTGCTGCTTTGAAATGAAGAGAGGAAAGGACCAAAGAAAAAACGTACTAAATAAAAAAGGTGCCACACTATAAACTACAAATAAACAGATCTCACCTGTGCAGCGAAGTTTCGATTCCTTTTCCCTCTGCTGAGTTTTGAAATCCAGTTTTTCCCTGTCCTGATGAGTTCCTTGTCAATTGTTTCGTGCCCTCCGCTGCAAGATGCTCACGTCCTCTCCCCTCAAAACTCTCCCACATTATCTGCAGAAGCAAATTTATCCCCAAGAGTTTTACCAGGAACAGATCAGACTAGAGGGGTTGCTTCTCCAGCCCTGATGGCTGTTTTTTGTGTGCAATAGAACAGCTCCAACATTACTGAATTCACAGTACAGCCAAAACGTCTTCAGAGAGTTATAGAACAGGTGAGAACGTGATTCAAGACCCTTTCCTGAAATGGGCAGAGTAAATTTGTTTATGTTCTTTGTTTGTTTTTACTGTCCTAAAAACTTATTACATGAGATGGATTTTTAACATAGAAAAAAAGTCTTTATTTTGGCCAGGACAAGAAGAAATCGTTATTTCAATGCACAGTTTCTTTACATATTTTCAAAACACATTTCTATTTCATGCACTTTGAGCGTTCATATGACACAGTGTTTATCACTTTCATCAAGCAGCAATTTGTGCAGTCTGGAAATTATGGGTTCTGATTAGGACAACACATGATAATAGGATGTAACCAAAACTGAGGTTATTGTTCTGAAATTTACACATTCTTTTTAGAGAAACATTTATTTGGGAGAGGAAAGCTTTGGGTTATAGGCAGACCTGTTTGTTCAAAGAACCCTGGAACCCTGACCTCTTTCAGAAAGATGAGGTTGTCCTTTCTGCATCCCAGTCTTGCATGGAGGGGAGCACTGCAAATTCACAGATGCCCATGGAAAAAAAAAAGAACAGCAAAGGCCAAAAAGTCTCCAGTCGAACCTCCCAAAAGTCACAAAATTTATTAGAAAAGTACACACCCGGCATGGAGATCAGTGTAAAACTTCCTCTATATAATAACTACAATAGAATAAAAATAAATATGTGAGATGGAGAAAAACAAAAGGGAGATGAAATAGGAGAAGAAAGGGGATCACCAGTCCCGTGTCCAGCATTGGTCCAGGGGCCTGGGGGAGACACCAAGGCTTCTTCTCACAGGTAAATTTTCCCCTCCCTGGGATTAGGATTCTTGCTCTTCATGTGACTCAGACCATGGCAGTCCAGTCTTCTGGACCTTTCTGGAAACGGGTCAGGGGGGTTGGGGGTCTTTTATATTTTCAATTTGGCGTGGGGATGCCCAGACCCCTCCCCAGGGAGGGAATTCTTTGTGTCTGATAACACATCATGGGTTATGTGATCTCTTCTGATGGAGAGTTCCCAAAAAGGGTCTGGGGGTGTTTTTGGGGTCCCTGGGGGTCTCAATACCCCTCTGTTGGGGTTGCCCCCTCACCATGGACCTGCACAGGAAAACTGGCACCAGAAAAGTTCTGCTCCACCTTTCCAGGCACCTCCAGCTTAACTTGGCCACTCGAATGGTCACCAGTGCCTGAGGAACAGCAACAATTTTAACTCCTCACTGCCCAGGCTTCTCCAGCCCCTGAGCTCTGCACCACTTTCTCCTGGACCTCCTCCAGACCACACACACCAGCACCCCAGAGTGACATTAAATTTTACAGTGGTTAGTTGGGAAAAAACCCCTCTGATCAACTGCCTTTTGGCACTCCTTGAAAGATATCATTCAGGTTATGATATTGAACACACAAGGGTATGGAGCAATATATAAACTTTTTATGTCTTTTTAGCTTTTTAAAACTGCTTTTGAAAAAGGGTAGTTAAAAATTTCAGAAAAAGACTATTCCCTCTTATAATTATATGTATCTTTTTTTTTTTTTCCCTAGAATTTTAGGTGTGTGTTCTGAACACCTTGGAAGAAACTCTACTGTACGAGGCAAAATTGCCCCAAATAATTCATAAAATACAGCTCTTGGTTCTTGCATGTTGTAAGAAAACAGTAGTGGAGTAAAGACACGGGATATTTTGTCAGACTTTCAAATAGACAAGATGCAAGCTGTGCAACCAGTTGACCTTGGTCTGTTTTCAAACAAGGATAAATATCATCAGAAAAAAATACCCAGCATGCTTATACAGCTCTACATATAGACATAAGAATAGATTTCCTGCTTTTTCCACTAAAAGAAAATGAAATTTCCAAATTAACAACCCAGCCCCACCACCCAGTTCATGGCAGTTGCAATTACAAAACGCTAATTGTTAATGGGATAGCTTAAGCACCAACTGCAATTAAAATGTAAGTTAAAATTACAAAATCAGAACCTACTCAATTGAACAGGAATGTCACTTAGGGAAAACAAAGAATTCCAACAAAACTTTGTTAAGCAAACAACCCATAAACAATCTTTAAAAGTGGGTTTCTTGAGAATGTTTTGTTTGGAGAGTTTATTTTTGGTTGGTGATTTTTTTGTGTGTTTGGGTTTGTTTTTATGCTTGTATATTTTTGGGGGGTTGGGGTTTTTTTGGTTTGGGTTTGGGGTTTTTTTGTGGGAGTTTAATTCCTCTAAATGTTCTAAGTATGATAACTAAGCTGTGCTCAAGTGTCCACAGCTCTGTGACAAGAGCTGCTGCATTTATTTAAATATGACAGAATCCCTAAGGTTCTTGGGAAAGACCTCATGAAACCCATTATCCTCCTTCAAATTCTGAAAGAACTGACTTGTGCTGTTCTTCACAATTGAAAATGGATTGGTTGATTACGAGTGAGGCATTTCAGTACGTTGCCACGAAGAAAACTAAACCCGAGTAATATCTCTACAATTTGGACACACATTTTTTTTCATTACTCACAGTAAGAATGTCTTCTGAGGCAGCACAGAAGGCTCCACATAATGAAAAAGCTTTCTCTGCCTGGAAGGGAACTAAATTAACGTAGACTATAGGAAAAGCTGAACATAATCAGAAGAAAAGGTCCATCTACTGCCATTAACTAAGCTGGTAAAAGTAAAATTACAGTTCTTCGCTGATTGCCATGCTTGAAAGTTAGTTTTTCACTATTTGCTTCCTAGCACTTGGATGGCTTTTGCTTCCAACTCAGAATATTCTGTGAATCTGTGATTTCTTCCCAAAGTGAGATAAAGTTTGCAAGATGTATTTCTACTCTTCCCTGAAACTGAACTTCTCCCTGAAGAAATCAGACATCACTTTGGTCAGCAGGCTCGTTCCTCATAAAACTGCGTCTGAGTGACTGAGACACCACAAGAAATCATCTCTAGTTGTTATTAATTGGTTCACCTCTGTTTTCCTTCCATTTGTTGCCTCTCCCTGTGTTTGCAAATAATAGATAAGAAGCCTAATAGGTACGTGCATAAAATAAATGCTAATGTTATCCTCTTGAGACTATTCACACTTCTGTCTAGGAGAAAACAGAGTGTGTATTTGAATCACCTCTCTTTAGTGCTCTAGACAAAGCTGTTCATGGAAAAAAAACCTCCAAACTCGTAACTAATTAAATATGTCCATATTTAACTTATATTTTTTTTAAATTAAAAGTCTATAATTGAATCTACAGGTTTGTGCTTTCAAAAAACATATTTGACTTATACTTGCATAATTTAAGGTGAAAATAGTCTTTACAGTAGTATATTTTCTTATTATGTGAATTGAAGAAGTCTCATAAAACAACATAAATTAGATGTCTCTCTAACCTGACAAACTTTCAAAACAAAGATTTGGCTAAACTGTTTTACAGGTGTTATGCTTTTGTTTTGCTGGGGGGGGAAATGCATTAAAATAAGTCAAGATTTTACTGTTAAGATTTTTAATTAGATTAAGAAGCCAATTAAATAATTATTATTATTGTTATAATTATGTTGATGTTCTAGATTATGTGCAACTAGGATTATCATACCCACATTTACTATTTCCTCCCCTCCCAGTTTTCTGATGCTTCATTTCCCCTCTAAGGGCACTGGTATCAGGCAGAGGATTTCTGGGAATGTGGTGCATTGCCACTATTCTGAGGTTGTTGCCAAAATTGCATGATGCTGATGGTCCCTCCCTCCTCACTGCAGGGTCTGCTTCAGGCAACTTTTTATACATTTAATGCCACAGACTGCACCTTGGTCTTTCTTCACTGGTTTTGTGTTCTGCTTTTCATTCCAACCCCCGCTCTTCTCGATGTGTTTTGTGTTTGCCCAGTGCTTGCTGCCCATAAAAATTGTTTTAGCCACCTGCAAAGCTGCTGCTGGGTGAGGGCTGGGNAATGGCCAAGGGCTGGAGGGACAGGAGCCAGGGAATGGCTCCCAGTGCCAGAGGGCAGGGATGGGTGGGATATTGGGCAGGAATTGTTCCCTGGGAGGGTGGGCAGGCCCTGGCACAGGGTGCCCAGAGCAGCTGTGGCTGCCCCTGGATCCCTGGCAGTGCCCAAGGCCAGGCTGGACACTGGGGCTGGGAGCAGCCTGGGACAGTGGGAGGTGTCCCTGCCATGGCAGGGGGTTGGATCTTTAACATCCCTCACAACTCAGGCCATTCTGTAACTCTATGATTCCCTGAGCCGTATTTGACCACGGAAGAGCTATTTATTACCTTGTCATCCGGCATCAGTCTATCCCTACAATTTTTAAGCACCTGCCATAACCTTATACCTGTACTTCACTACACTTCATTATGCTGTACCACACAGCAAAGAAAAGCTACAATTTAAAGATAAAATAACAGTGGATAAATGGTCTTACTAACTAGAACAACTCTCTAGGCAGCTGAGATCTGTCCACCTAAAGCCTAACACTTCTTGAAGTGTATGTTAATGCCAACCTATGGTTTCTTAAAAGGAGTATCAAGACCATCTTTACTGGACCATGAAGACTGCATAGTCACATAATCTATATAAATATCTATACTTTTTTTTTTTTTTTTGCCCTAAATAATTATTCATAAGAAGCTACACTTGAGGAAACATTTATGCAGAGGAGGCCACTGGGTCTCGAGGGGAAACAGAGGGGCAGCTCTGATCCCTGGGTTCTGGTGAGCAGGGACAGGACCTGAAGGAACGGCCTGAAGTTGTGTCAAGGCAGGTTTAGGTAGAATTTTAGGGAAAGGCTCTTCCCCAGAGGGTGCTGGGCACTGCCCAGGCTCCCCAGGGAATGGGCACGGCCCCAAGAGCTCCAGGGGTGTTTGGACACTGCTCCCAGGCATGCACAGGGTGGGATTGTTGGGGTGTCTGGGCAGGGCTGGGGTTTGGACTGGATGATCCTGGTGGGTCCCTCCCAGCTCAGGATGTTCTGTGATCCAGTATTCTTCGTGCGTTTTTTAATGACTTTTCTCCTCTGGGAGGCAATTCCATTGTGTTACAAGAGGAACCGTGCAAATCTGTCACTTTGCAGAGGAGGTAATTAATGAAACAACAAATTCTTCTCGAAGAGAGGGTGTTGAAAGGCGTGTTCAGATAGTTTACAAATATTTTTTCGAAGTGAAACCGTGCTAATCTGAACAAAATATGCACGTGGGTTTATAAGATTATCAAACTAAAAAACGCTTATTTTAGGACATAATAGTTCTTTTTTCAAATAGTACCCTAATCTTCAGATTACAAAGGCATGTGGATATTTGCAAGTTTTATACCCATAGTTTCTGTACAGAAATGGTAAGAAATGGGAAATTGGTGTAGATTTGTCAAAGAAATTGATCTTGGTGATAACACACAACTTCTGGGCAGGTGTCATGGGCAATATTATTTTACTTAGCAATAACCTGAAGGTTGTAAGAATCCTAAGTATTCATGAGGTGAGGATCATCTACTGCAAAACCAGCTCGGTTGTATAATATTTCTTGCTTTAATTTTCACTACAAGACTAATAGATCAATTTATGTGACAGTAAGTAAAATTCTATATTCCTGATAAAAGATGCCAGAGAACTTGTTTAAATCTTGATTCTCTCAGTAATTCTGCAGCTGCTTTACTCTGAAATGCCATGTGCAATCAACAAAGCATATATTTATCTATGAACTCAAGTTTCATCTAATTATATACCAGCCCTTCTTGAATAGTAAAAAGGACACTGTTTCAATGCTTGAAAAGAATTGATTTATGCTTTCAATTAAAAATAATTATTTCAAACTGGCTATGATTCTGCAGGCTGCATGGGGGGGTGTGTGTGTGCCCACTACAAATGAACAGATCTTTAAATGTTGCATCTTGGCTGTTTGAAATATTATGCTTTTTCCAACTACAAGAACAATATGTTTTATAACTAAAATAACACTGAAGTTTACAGTGTGCAGAGTTTTTATCGCATAAATCTTAATAGCATGTAAAAATGCCAGTTTGGGAAGAATACATTAAATTGCAGCAGAATTTTAAGTAAAATTAAATAAATTGCGACTCAAAGTGTTTGTGGCTCCAGTGTTTTATTAGATAAAACATCTGTCAAATTATTGAAAGTGTTAACAATTTAGCACACATTACAAACAATTACCTCTTATTTCTTTAAATCTCCTCTAATCCTTGATTTCTGCTTTGCTTGGTTTTATCTTTTTTGGGTTTCTTTTTTATTTTTTGTCTCTTTTCTGTTTCTGTGGAAAGCCAGTCATGACACAAATGTAGATTTCCTTATCATAAGAGCCTGTCAAAAGAAAGCGTCATGGTCTATTTTGCTATACATAATATAAAAATCATTGATTCACACACTATAGACTTTATTTCTGACCTTGTAGAAGATTTTCAATGTTTTCTTGGAATCCAGCATCCCTGAAAAAGGGGATGGTCCTGATTGCAGTGTTGGTGGGTGCAGCTGTAAGGATGAAGGGAGTTGGCTGTGGTTGACTAATTTTTTAATCCTATTTTTAAAAAAATTTGGTTTGGATTTTATTTATTTTTTAAAAAGGTTTGGATTGGAATTGATTGGTTGGAAATAGTTAAAATTGGTTTGCAGCATATAAAGGCACTCGGCTAAAAAACCCCAAAGTTTCATTAGTATTTTTCAAGAAAGATCAAGTGAGAGGAAAAAAATAGCATACTTCCCATTTCTCTTTATAGATAATGTAAGTATGGGACTGTAGTTACTTCTCAAGGAGATTTATTTTAAACAACACTAATGACTTTGTACTTGTAACTCATATATTTAGAACAACTTCTGCTGTTCTCTATGAAGTGTTCCTTTTTCTTTCTGTCCTGAACTTGCCCCACATCTCTTTAGCTGATTTTGGCTCCTCAGTGGATGAAGTTTTTTGTGTCATCTGTTCTCCTACGCCGCAGCTACCAAAGCAAGGAAAACTTGGATGTCTTTGTGTGTGTGTGTGTGTGTGTGTGTCTGGCCTGTCAGAATTTAAATATGAGTAAACAGCTAAACAGTCGTCAACTTCATCATAATGTCTGTGATGCTCTTTGGGTTTAAATTTTAATCTTTGGCACCATTTAGTGAAAGAATTTATAGAGAATTCTACAACAATAAAGCTGTTCCTGTGAGCCCCAAAAATCAGCAAAGGGTGAATAGAACACAGAATAGAATAACAGCTACTGAAACATGTCAATATACTGTCGTGGTGCTGATGTTCTTCTCTCACCATCACACGAATTAGGGCTGTAGAATTTCACAGCAATTGTTTCAATAATTTGGTTTGTATGTTAGTTTTCTGCTAAAAAAAAATTTAAAAAAATTTTAACCACAGAATCCCAGAATAAAGTGTTGATTTGACTAGTATTTTCCTTCAAGTGCTTGAATATTAAAATTTCTGGTGCCTCTACAAGGAAATACAATAGTGTTTTATGAACAAACTGTTTGTTGGCAAGGGTTTGAACCCAAGGTCTCAATTTTGTGCTAGCATGTCAGGCAGTCTTTTTCCCTGATACATATCAATGAGGCTAAAGGCTTAGAAAAATAGGTAGAAAAACAAATTTGTGTTTTTATACTGACACATTGCTGCAGCAGGATTATTAAATTTAATACACTTTTGTAAAAACTGTAGGCCAATGTCCTTTCCTTCACATAGAAATTGTTTTTAGAGCAGATAAATTTGGATCATCCAGATTCTAAGCTGATTAATTTCAAGGCTTTTTATAAAGATATTTACCAATGGCTAAACAGAAGCCCTTTTTTCTCTAGACCTCTCATTATGAATCAGAAATGTCTGAATATTTTCTATCCATAGTGAATTCTGCAGAGGAATTATCTTAGTTTTGCCAAATGTTACTCTTCATGGAATCAAAAGCAGGTTGGATTGACAAAATCAGTCTCAATTCAGTTCTGTTTCTTTATTAACAGCTTTGGATTTATTGAGTAGAAGAGTATTTATAGATATTTACAGTATTTCTAGTGCAAGGTGTCCCTGCCCACAGCAGGGGATGGAATGAGATGATCTTTAAGGTCCCTTCCAAACCAAACTGTTCTGTGATTGATTTTGGGTGGTGCCAAAATGAATTTGAATGTTTAATGTTTTTTCCTGTCTGCCTTCAATATTTTTTGCATCGGTTTTTGTGAATTAATCTCATTGGCCATTTATAAACAGCGAACATAATTGAGTGACAACACTGAGATTATAACACTTGGTATTTATGATTCTAATCTGAATTTCCTTTTATTTTTTTTCCCCACCTCAAATGGAAGGAAAAGATCTGTCCTACTCATTACCAGAAAACCTGACGATGTGATTGCATAGAAGATGAGTGGAGAATATCAACAAAATCAGCCCGTGAAAGACAGAGAAGCATCCTTCACCTGCAGAAAACTGAAATATATGGTGCATGCCCACTCCTGGCTTACAGAAGAGGCTTTATTTTTCTGTGGGAAACACTGAAGAGTGTAACACATCTCCATCAGCGAGCTGGCAGCATCACAGAGAGGATCTGCTCGTGTATCTGGGCTGATAGGGCACTTCAGCAGACAGAGCACCTAATTCAATCCCTGGGGGGAAATGCTTTAAGCAGTGTTAAACCACTTTCCCTGCTGCACTCCCTGCAAAGACATTTGCTGCTTCTGTGAGGTCTGAGGCTTTGAAGAGGAGGATCAGAAGGTGAACGAGAGAATCCTGTACCTGACACTTTGATCCCTCTTTTCCTTCCTGTGTTATTAGAGTGAAATGAAGAGAAAGAAACTGTTCTACAGTCAGGGGTTTTTTTTCAAGACTTGCTGGGCTGAGATAGTCAACCTTCTTTTTTTTTTTTTTTTTGTGCTAGTCGTAATGTTTTATGTGTACCAACTTAAGATGCTTTTCTTCAATCAGCAGAGGAAAGGTCAATTATGGTAGAAAATGGAAAAACATCAATAAAGTGCAGTGGCTTGCAGAAACCAGTCCAAACTATCTCAGAATTGAAAAGTGAATTTCCTCTAATAAGTTTCAGAGTTTGATTGAACTTGGAAGACACTTTACTTAAAGAGACAAAAACAAAAATTGCGATACATGTCATAAGCCAAAAAATTTTCTTTAGAAATGCTGTCTAACTTTTGTTTAAACAAAAACCCTAGTGGCAGAAAATCCACAGACTCTTGATAAGACCTGGCGCCATTAAAAACTCACAGTTTTCTTCTAGTTAAACTAGGAGATCATATTTACAAACAAAAACTAACAAATAAGTAAATAAATAAATAAATAAATATCTGTCAATGCCTTTTCTAGCTCGTGACTCTCGGAATTCCAACAGGTGGAATCTCTAAAACGGAAGAAGGCGCAGGGTGGACAAGGAAAATGTTCCTATGAAACTCAGGGAATAGTGTAGCAGGGCTTTTCCAGCCAACCTGACTTTATCTCAACAGAGAGAGGACCAGACCAGCACGGGAGGAGGGAACACAGCTGATTTCTAACACACAGCATAAAAGCAAGACAAGGAACCTCCCGTGGCATCAGCTACCTTTAGACAAGCACTGCTGGTATTAAATGTTACACCTCCCTAGCATGGAGCATCTAAAATAAGCTGTCCAGAGTACTGGACTTGGACAGGGATTTTCTTTCTGTCATGTTTCCTGTTTCCCCTGTCGATACCTGAAAATTAAGTATTATTTTTCCTTAAACGTTTCACGGCCAAGTTCAACGAGTGGAGCACCCTGAGTATTTTTCTCCATGCAAAATTGTGGCACTTTGGTAATTTGTTTTTCACACTCACTCACTGGATTACCTAGTGCTTCTTAAGATGGTGAAGGAATATGTTTGTTTTATTACCATGTCAGCAGGTGAATAGCAGGTTGTAATGCAGACACCCCTTTATTCACTTAAATTTTGTAATTCCTTCTTGATAGTCTGAAAATGATAATCTTAGGTGAAAGAAAATAAATTTATGACAAAACAAGCATCTGATTAGGTAGAAAACGCTATTAATGAGATTTAACTTCTCTCACTTGAAGCTTTTTAATAGATTTTAGAACATATTCTTGTCTGGGTGACATCTGAAAGTGCTTGCTTCCTTTGTGTTGTTACACAGCAATGTCACTGATAAGCTTTCTCACTTGTTTTTTTCTGGGGAGGGGGTGTTGGTTTTTTTGGTGTTATATTGGTGGTGTTGTTGTTGTTTTATTAATATGTATATATACATACACCCTGCATGCTTTCTACCAGATTTTAAATGAAATTTATCCTGCAGTTGTCATTTTTTCAGCATATTCTGATGTTTTTCTGTGCATAAACAATGCTGTTTAGGAAATGATAGCTTCTTCACACTGAAAAAATGAGCTGTTTGAATTTATCCTGGTTTCAAGACTAACCAGAAACCACTAGCACCTTCCACAAGTTAGATTATCCAGGTCTCTTTATTCTTCTAAGACACCAGGAGATATGAACATAATCCACCTCAAAATACTGGCTAAAAGTGCAATGTTAATTGACTGCATGAGGCAATCAAAATATTTACTACCTCAGTGCAATCACATTTTCATAATTTTTCACTTTAATGTCTCTCTCTCTCTGTAAATAGGAGTTCTTTCTATCATTTCATTACTTCAAGTAATGGGAATGTATGAAGGGAGAGCAATTTGGACTCATCAAACATTGAACACCCCGTTCCTTAGGCAAATGTTTGCCTCTCTTTCCACTTCAGAGTTTATAGGAAGGAGAGCTGTGGGATTTCCATTTTATGGATGAATGAAAGATTAGGGGAATCCCCTACAACAACAGACTGCGATCAGCTTTGAACTGAAAAGCTCTTTCCCTGTGGTATAAATGTAAATGTGCACTATTGATTCCTGCATGAAAAAAAATTATTCTGACTTATCAGAATTGTCATATTCCACTTATGCATTTTTTCCTCTTTCCTGAGCAATTCCCAGCATTTGTGGAATCTTGGAGTGATGGCGTTTTTATTAAAATCTGTCGCTGAGCTTGAAGATATCTTTGTGTTCTCCTCTCCTCACACCATTTTAATGTTTGCTAGTGCAGTGTTAAAGGCTAATTACAGTTATAAGCTGGCAATTAATTGTGACCTTCAGAGACAGAATTAATGTAGCTGACAGGTGTACTGTCTGTAAAGATGGAGATAAAGAACATCTCTACCACTCCTAGGGAGAGAGAGAGACAATCAGGGAACAGAAGAGCTCAGTTCTGAGCCTGAAACAGGAGATTTGAGGATTCTTTTCTTTTTCTTAGCAAACTGAGTCTAAGAATTGTTGGTGGGAGGGGAAGGGTTGCAGGACATTCGTCTTCGGGGTGGTTTTGGGAGTCAAAAAGAAGAGTTCTGGAACCCTGACCCAAAGGAACAGCCCAAAGAGCTTTAAAATAAATAGCCTTGTGGTCCTTTCTATGAGCTGAAACCGCTATAAGATACATAAATCTGATATTTCTATGAATTTTAATAGCCTTTTGAAAATGCTACCCCAGGGTGTTTGCGGGCATACAAGTAATCTCACATTAAAGATTACTTTCAAACAATATAAATACCTGCCCAAGAAAATGTGTGCTGTTCCTGACAAGGACTAATATATTTTTTTTTTCCATTTTTGATGGGAGACTCTTAAAACTGTCTCAAAATCCAGATGTTGATTTAGTTTTGGGTCATTATTTGCGTGAAAGATTAACGCCGCGCTGAAGAGTTCTGCAAGCTCTTGTTTTTATAGAAAGCCTTGGCTCAGCAGAAAACAAATTGGAACCTCAGTGCTCTGAAATCTCCAGTCAATGTGATAAATGTTTGAAATTTATTGACTGTGAATGCATAAGTGCCAGAGGATTGAATTTGGGGGAAATACTAAAAGGACTCCAAAATGAGTGCAGACATAGGTAGCAGGAATTGTATTTTACACAGGCATTATGCACTCATTGTTCACATGAACTCTTCCCCCCACAATACTTCTGATAACCTGAACAAACCTGAAAGACCTTGAAAAACCATCTGTAGAAACTGAGGATTCAGTAGCATCCACCAACATTGATTTTTTTTTTTAAATATAGTATTTTTTCCTTCTGCTTGTAGGGGACACCTAAATAGAAAAGCTTAGAGAAGAACATGAGGAAGGACAGCAAGAGCAAATTACTGGGGTGGCGCCTGATTAAATTATATTTTCAAAGTGCGAAAATCATTTCATTAAATATGACTTATGCGTACAAACTGTTGATATTTTTTCTAAAAATGCATGGAAAAAATGCTATAAATATCTCCACATAGAATCGCAGAATCACAGAATATTCTGAGCTGGAAGGGATTCACAAGGATCATCCACTCCAACTCCCTGCCAGGTCTAAGATTAAACAAAACAGAAAGGAATTTCAATGGCAACAATTTTTTTTTTTTTACTCTAAAATTCTTGAAGAAAATTCAAAGCCCTCACCCCATCCAAAGGATGTCTAACTTATATCTGACTCATATTTGCTCTTCTTGTCTTTTAATATGTGTGAACCTCAAATAATATTTTTATTATTATAATATTTTTATTTATTTTTATAATATTTATTATTATAATATTTTCGCACATTTTAATATGTGTGAAACTCAAATTCTTTCTGAAGATAAACTGTTACGTGTAACCATAAAATTCTTTTCACTCAAATCTCTGGTTTAGTTACACTCATTCAATGGGTCAGTCATTAGGAAATTGCACTACTTTTCTATCTTCATTTTCTTTTAGATGATTTGTGTCAGGATTCACAACTGATAGGAGCCTATCTTTTTTTTTTTGTTAATCTTTTCTCACATGGGAAAAAGGCACAGCTAATTCAANGAGCTGGAAGGGATTCACAAGGATAATCCACTCCAACTCCCTGCCAGGTCTAAGATTAAACAAAACAGAAAGGAATTTCAATGGCAACAATTTTTTTTTTTTTACTCTAAAATTCTTGAAGAAAATTCAAAGCCCTCACCCCATCCAAAGGATGTCTAACTTATATCTGACTCATATTTGCTCTTCTTGTCTTTTAATATGTGTGAACCTCAAATAATATTTTTATTATTNCTTTTTTTTTTCAAAAAGCCCAATATATGGAACTAAATGTGGATGTACAGCATTTCCAAGAAGAAAGGAAATTTTGCTCCTACTTCTGCAAAAATGTCACTTTCCGCAAGTGCTGCCTTTAGCAATTACTATCTCTCTATGGACAGAAATAAAGAGTACCAAGAGGTTTTATGAAAGTATTGCATTGAAAGATATAATCTGTGTATTCCCTGTGGGTTACAAATGGCAGTGCCTTGAGGTGTCCCTTTTGAAAATACGTTTTAAAATGTATTTTAAAAACCCACGCTTTTATCTGTATTTCAGATGAACTAATAGAACACATCTGTCAACAATCTCATTTACACTAGTTGTAAATAAATCAGTATCTGCAGAAGACATTGCTAAATAAGTACATTGATCTCTCTGCTTTGCATCTGAAATTGCTACAAAGATATGATCTGTGAGAAAAACAGGAATTTTACACCTCTAAGTGTTCTACACTCTAAATTATCTTCCTCATCAGGGTTTTTTAATGTGAATTATACCCTGTAAACTCTGACACTGCCCAGCTGTGGGGGTGCTGGGTGTTCCTGAGCTTCCTTGGACCATCCCAGAATTCTGGAACCAGCTCTGTCTCTTGTTCTGAAATGGAAAAACAAATGTCTTCAGCAGGTTGAGGGGATTTTCTGGAGGGAGGCTGGTGGAGTGTTTACACTGTGTTTCCTGTAGAATCAAGGGGAGCAGATTGATGGGAATTCTATATTGTCTTTTACTCCCTTTGAAAACTTCAGAGCTCCCACACATTTCTTTTCTCCCGCTAACTGTACAAGAAAACCAATATTGTTAATATTGTCCAATGAGCACTTTTGGATATGTTTGAAACCATGATGAGGGCATGAAAAATCTGATCTCTTAACCAGCTCCCTTTGCTTAAGGAATGTTCCAAAATAATGCATTGCTTCCCCTGTTGAGCATGCTGTCATGTTTTCAAAGCACATGGGATAATGCAGGAATCTTCATCTTCAAATCTCTCTTTTGGTGTAGGCTGCACTAAAACTCTGAGGTATTTCTTTGTAAGTCTAATAGTTTCTTAAATACTTGTTCAAATACTGCATTTCTATGGGTTTTTGTTGTTGATGTTATGGTTTTCTTTAGCATTGAGAATGGCTGTGAAGAGATCAATGAATCAACATCAAAATTTTAACATTAGGAAGTCATTCAATAGGAAAACAAAGTTGAGTAATCTGTAGAGGAGCTTTAATTCTGCGAGTACTAATAGTTGTCTAATGTGACAACAATATATCTAGTTGCAGAGGTAAAATAAACTTTGATTTCACTATATACTGTACTGGGAGATGAGATAGAATATACTTCATGAAGTGAAAATAAATTCAATTTTATAACATAGTAGGCATTGGACATTTTAAGAAGGAGATGTCCACGGAAAAAAATTTATGAGCATTTGAAGTTCTAAGGAAAACTAAACACTCTTGAAGTTTATACTCTCATTCTAAAAATGCATTTTACCATGGTGGCACTGTGGTTTTTGTGTATTCTCCTAAGAATAGTGATAAACAGCAGTTTGCTGAATAGAGGCATCAAAACAAATCTGCAAACATAAATTACATGTATATCCTATACTGCTTTTACACAGACTTTCTAAAAAACAATCATTAAAAATCATTTAAAAGGTCAAAATCAGACCTGTAAGATCTAGTCAGAAACTGAGGCTCTTCCATTCACCTCACTACAGACATCATTAATTAGGGGATTATTGCTAATTTCTGATGGTGAGGGGTGTGGCTGTGTGAACGCTGACACATTTCACAGTGCCAGGTTTCCTTTAGCTCGGATTTCTCAGGGTTTTCATTCAGGCAATCCTGTATTTGACCACTCCAAGGCACTGAAGAAGCTCTGCCAAGGACCCTCAGTGGTCATCTGGGGAAACTGAGGCAGACCTGAGCAGGGACGTGGCAGAGACACAAGAACACAGGGTACAGAGGTGGTGGAGGGATGGTTTCTGACAGAAAAGAGTGCAGCCAGCCACAAGCACAAAAGATAAACAGTGTTGTTAATCCTCTTGGTTTTGATAGTGAGACGAGGAAATTAATTTCTTTGGTTAGGAAATGGATTAGGATCTGATTAAGCAAACAGTGAGATTCCTTTGCTCCCCACTGCTGCCTTCCTAAAATAAAAACTGTCTTACTGGGAGACACGGGGGAACTTGAGAATTATCCACACAGGTATCAAAGGCTTTCCTAAAATATGAGCTTTTCCTGTAATTCAATAGGGAAATCTTCTAAAAGGCTGTAATAAAATTAGACTAAAAAAAAAAAAAATACAGACGAAAAATGCTTGTTTAAAAGGAATTTTTGGTTAATGCTGTTGGCCCTATCCTAGAATGGAAATAGGATGTTTTGTTTTGCTTCTCACAAGTTCTCAAGGGCGACAACCTGACAACTTGAGTAAACCTGGGGAGGTTTTTCACCTCAGGAAAAATGCATGTGATATATCAACTTCAGCAACAGCTCTAAAAATGGATGACTTTCACTTTTTACCACTCCTGAAACACAACTTAAGCCTTAAATCTGTGGGGATGTCTCAACTGCAGCACCCAGAAGCTGCATTAAAACTGAGGGACCAACACCCTCTGTTCAGGTCAAGTTCTCATCATGCCCAGCTCTGCAGTGATATTGAAGGGATCAGATGTTTCTTTTCCCCTTGTCATACCCAGGGCCAGGAATGAAAAGTGTCTGTGGGCATTTGGAGGGATTGGGACCAGGCACTAAGGGAAGAAAAAGTCAGGAGAAGGACAGTGCTGCTGGCATGGTTAGACACGAACACAAAGGATGTTTCTGCCTTCCAACCAACCAGCTGGGTCCACAATGGTCAATCAATTAAAAGGAAAAAATATAATTTGCAAGCTGACCCAAAAGCTGAATATTTTGTCTTGTCAGTCAAGATTTACCTTTGTATCCATGAATTTTTCTAGTGCTACACGAGACTTTTTTTTTTTTTTTTTTTTTTTTCACATAACCAAAGTCTGCAGTAGTGTTGAATTTATCAAGACTAATGGATATTTTTCTTCAGGGAATTCTTCCATGTGTATTAAACCAGCAGAAGTCCAAAGTGCATAACTTCTGTAGCTGCCTTGTTTTGCAGCAAAAGGAGGTCTCTCAACTCTCCACTCTTAGTTAACATCCAGAATATTTCAGTGTGTAAACTACTGCCCTCTTTAGAAATATAGGTGTAATATTAAGAAAACTTCCTGGATACCCTCAGACAAGAAGCTAAGCACAAGCCAACCTCACCTGGTTTTGGTTACAGGTAGTTTTCAGTTTGAATACAGAGAGAAAACTCATCTAAAGTAAAAAGACACCCTGCACTCAAAACTTCTAATAATCTTTGCTCCTGCTTTTAAAGAAATCAGGGCAAATGCAACCTGTGGATGGTGGTGCAGGAAATACTAATGATATATTCTTATGGGAAGGTGTGGGATTCCCATTGCTTGAACTGTTTTCAAATTTAGCCTGCAGACACCCATTTAAATCTTTTATCTACATATTGTTTTCTCCACATGCCCACCTGAGACAGTTTGCTTATCCAACTTTCACTGCATAAAACAGTCAGGGTGTACAAGCTTTTAAAAGCTTTGATTTTTAAATTACCCCCGAGTTTAAAAAGTTTTCGTGATAACGTATCAGAAAGCGTTTGGTGAAACCAAAAGATGTTTCAAAGCTTGTTTGGTCAGTTCTGCTTTGTGTCCAACGGTTTGGGTGACCTCCCTGAAAAACCTCACAGCCAAAAGTCTTGCATGATCAAACAATGAGCTGGTGCTGTAGTTTGACATCTCTTGCTGTAGCTGGAACACATAATACAACCCCTGTCAACACAGCACTTGAGAGTGCACTGCAATGTGACTACATGTGAATGTGAATACCAATTGCTACCCATATTGTGAACCAAATTTTGCCATCTGGTGCAGCTACACCACTTTACTGAACTGAACAGGGGAGAGAGCGTGTGTGTCAGACAAAAGAAGGAGCACTAATTAATATTCATTAACACTCATCGCTTCTTCTCCTGCATGTTGTTTGCAAATGGATTGTAAAATTCACCACTAAGAGTTACTCACAAATATTCATTAATTTCTACGTGAAATTTTCCCTTTCATGTCAAGTGCACAAAGACGTTGCTATAAATATTCATAATTCAGAATGTGTTGACTGGTTGCATAAGTCATATGATGTTACTTCTGCTTTCTTCTGGTTAATTTATGTAAATAGCAAGTACAAGAAGAATGGCAAATTTTGAATGTTAAAACTAAATGTTGAGCTCGGGCACAGCATGTGGGAAATAGGCTTTTTTCTTGCAAACATGTATTGAAAAAGACAGAACAGAATTTTCAAGAGCATACATGTAATTTGGAGTATACTTCTAGGAATATCAATAGGCTGTGTCCTAACTTTCCTATGGGATTTCAAAAGCCAATTTGAATATTTATGGGAGGGGATTTATAATACCTGAATTTGAAAGCAATCTTCTGATTTTTTTTTTTTTTTTCCCCTGAAAAATATGTCTGGAAAAAAGGCTGGGTTTAAAATTGAAGAAAAATGGAAAGTTGTGGACACAATTATAACAGCAGGGAAATTACTGGGGTAAATGTGAGTACTCTGCAAATGGAATATGTTGGGTTTTGTTAGCTGGCAAGCCACATATAAGCTGTCAGGCAAGGGAAGTAAAAGGAGCCACCAACCACAGCAAAATCATTCTCTTCAGAGATAACATTGACATGGACATCCACCCCAAAGTTACTTCAGATGTCATACTGATATGGATCTCCATCCCAAAATCACCTCAGACGTAATCCTGATGTGGATCTCCATCCCAAAATCAGCACAGATGTAATACTGGTGTGGATCTCCATCCCAAAATCAGCACAGATGTAATACTGGTGTGGATCTCCATCCCAAAATCAGCACAGATGTAATCCTGATGTGGATCTCCATCCCAAAATCACCCCAGGTGTGAAGCTGACATGGACATCCACCCCAAAGTTACCTGACTCCAAGGTACGACCACCCCTCACTGATCATGATGCCCAACTAGAGTCACCCAAGCTCCACCTAAATGTGAAGTAAGAGTATAAAAGCAACTTGAGAATGGAGAGAAGCCCCAGCAGAGCTTCTGTGATCGGTGGACAGCCTGAACCTCTCTCCCCATCCATGGCTGAGTGAGAACCACACTGTAATCCCGTTAAAGATTGTCTCAAAGTGGCTTTTCTTGGGGATTGCAGCTTGCCTGCCTACTGCTCCGAATACATTTTTCCAGTCAAATTCTATCACCAGCAATCCTTGAGCCTTAATCTGTCACAATTTTATTAACAAAAAGTGTTGCTCCATAAGCTGTCAGGTCCTTCCCAGGGACTGGCAGCTGCTGACAGTGGGGAACACACTCCAATAAAGGTGTGGAGACCTTAAAAATGTGTCTCTGTACTCTCCTAAAAGAAATATAAAACAGTCTATTTAATACATACTGAAGATACCAGCAAAGGCATCCAAATTCTTCATGTGCTCCCTTCAAATGTTAGGCCTGAGAGCTTTCTTCATGGATTTTTCATGGGAATAAAAGATGTTGATATGGGTGAACAAGCACAGCCCAGGCCTTCCTCATCCTAGGTAAGGACACCAACCTGTAGGAGGCTACCAGGTAAAAGGAAGGTGAATTCTTACATTCTCTTCAATGTCCCAGAAGAAACTTTTAGCTACAGGCACTTTCAATGAGATTTCATTCTAATACTTTTGAAAGTCATACTCTGTAATACTTGGTTTATTGTGGTGATGTTTGGTTTAGGTTTTGGGTTTTATTTGGGGTTTTTGTTTTGTTTTGGTTTTGGTTTTGTCTTTTTTAATGTCTTTGTCTCCAGTTTAGTGATGAGTTAAAAAAATTGTCTGTATAAACCTTCTTAAATCTTTGGTTTTGTTCTTCCAGATATTGACTTGTCCATTTACTGTATTGTGTAAGATTTGCGAAATATTTTACCTCATGACAACTTCTCTTAGAGGATTGTTATCACTTTTTAAACCAAAGAACCAAAAAAACCCCACAAACACAGCAACAACAACAACAACAAACAACAAACAAACAAAACAACAACAACAAACCCCCCCACACACAAAAAAAACAAAAACCAGAACATTTTCACATCACATACAGGTCACAGGTCTGGAAGTTATGATTCCTTTAGTTTTTCTGTATAGCTGCCAGGGTTGTTTCATTTTTCTCCTTATCTTCTTAGTTTTGGAATATTTTTCTCATTGTTGCTATTATTATTATTGTTACTTTTATTCTTATGATTTAAGAATACCTTCCTGTTTTGAGCTGACAGATATCTATAATCTGTGTATTTTCTTTCCTCCTAGAGTGACTGTGTAGAGCCCAATCCACAACTTCTAGAAAATTTATGCAGAAGTACGAAGAGTGAGGGCAGACACACATTGCTGATTGCTGCAATGGTCAGACATATTTATACTTATATATGCTTTGTATTCTTTATATAATTTCACAGTGAACATAAAGGCTCTGGGTTGTAAAACAGTACCTAAAAGGAAAGATGTGGCAACAGAAGAAAAACAGCAAACTCAAGGTGTTACGTGGGGTGATCACAAAATTATCTGAGGATTTTTATAAAGATAATATCACAGAGTGCATGAGGCAATATTTGGACAAGCGGTTTTTTTAATTGCATTTGCATTTCTTTTATGTTTTCCCAGCACTTAATGATGCTGCCTATGTTGTATGGTCAGTCCACAAGCATATTTCCACATAAATTTAAATATTTCAACTAAGCAAATGCACTATTATGCTGTTAGAAGAGTGTAGGGGTCTCTAAGTCATTCTGAACAGCCTTTTCAATATTACTTGATGCTCCAAAAATTTGTTGATTCATGCTCCAACAAAAATGATTGAAACGCTCAGAAAGGGATGTGAGGGTTGATATGCTTATTTTTGCAAAATTTTGAGGTGGGAAGAAAATTCTACACTGTATTTATTTTTAGTAGCTCTGTGTACCATAATGATGACAGAATGTTATTTGTAAAAAAACCAAACCAAACCAAAAACCAAAAACAACAAAAAAAATCCCAAACAAATGAAAAACCAAACAGGGATGTGGGTAGAATATACAAAACATTTAGGAATGTGGAAGGTGGGAGTGGGAATACCCAGGTTTAGGTTAAGTATGGTTTGAAGGAAAATTAATGCAGGACAAAATATGAGGGGTAATCTATGGCTGTGAAATGTCATTGATAACCAGATTCTTGCTCAGGCACCAGTGCTCCAGACAAAGTTTGTGACAGTTCAGCTAAAGCAGACAAACAGGCAAATCTAATGTTTGTTTTACATTTGCTTATTTTGCCTTTTGTGCTCATATTTTGTTACTGAGACTCTGAGAAATTCCCATCTGACCTAAGAAGTATCAAAGCCTTGTCATCCCACCTTGGAAAGACAAGAACATTATTTCCTAGTCTCTAATTTTAAGGAAGAACAAACACTTTTTTTTTATTATTATTTTGTTTGGTTGGGTTCTGTTCAGGCTTTTTAAGTTTTATGCTGACAAGACTTTTCTGCTAATTGCTCCTTTCTATCAATATGACTACATTTTTAATTTGATGGAGCTTTTTAAAAATATATTTCCATGCATGAATACATATTAATGATCATATTACTGGGCTGGTTACACTTTTACAAATAGCCCCAAATTATAGTACAATGCTTGAGCAGTAGTATAATAAGATTAATCGCAGAGTAGGCACAAAAAATGCTTGTTTGTGTTTCTGAATACTTTTTTCTTTAAATTTAATATCCTTTTTTTCTTTGCTTCTTTTCCCAATGCAAATTATAAGTCGAGCTGCATGCAATGTTTGAATACATGTTGAAAGAAAAAGGCATTGTTATTCCAGTGGAAATGTCCACCCTTGCCAGCAAAGCTAAGAGATGAAATAATGACACTACACTCTCAAAACATCGTCTTGAAAAAATAGTAACAGGCTTAACTTATAGAAAGAACTACCTTTGACACAAAATAAGTATGCCAAAAAACTTTTGTGCACAAAGACAAATAGAATAAGAAAAATTGTAACTTTATCACAGAAATAAAAAATAATTTTAGTGCAGACCTCAGGAGGTCATTGAGTCTTGCTCCAAGCCAGAACTCTGTACCTTGATGTCTTTATTAGTAGATATATGTCTAGACAGGAGATTCTTGTTATTCATGCTAAAGATGGCCACCATAAAATTCACAGTTTTAATTATGGAGAGTCATAGAAGAAATGTGCATATCTTTTTTTCTACTTATTTGTTTGAAGAAAAATAGCAAATTCAGATGAGGAAATTCTTTATTTTCAAGAAGAAACATTTCCCAAGGGACAGTGAAGAAGAGCAAACACAAGGCAGGTGTTTTGTTTGCAGTACTTGAGTGAGGTTGTACTCTGAAACAGAAAGGGAAAGAAGAAAGGAGAATAGTTTTCTTCATAAACTGCTGAAGTGCCAATCACCTTTATTCTGTCCTGATATCTTGCTCCATAGAGGGAGCACAATTCTGAGGACAGCTAAGAGAATTAAGAGCCAGATGCTCCTATGGTTCATGAAATTAACTGGTTCAATAAGGATTTAAAGACCTGCAGATCAACACTAGGGTTATAAGGACAGCAAAATGAAACTTTTACCTCTATAGCCAAATTATAAATATGGCTTAGATTTTTGTGACAATCTATTAATTCAGTTGTTCTCTCGGAGCAGGAACCCCCTCTGTCTGTGAGAGTTCTATTTCTGAAATCAGAAATATGCTGGTGACGTAAAGTTTTTTACATTTTACATTATATTACAGTTGCAAAACTACTGGAAGCTGTAAGTGAGAGATTCAGTTTCTGTTGCAGAAACCAATTAGGCTTTTGTGCGTGTGCTGTATTTGTTTTTTTGTTGTTGTTGTTTGTTGGGTTGTTTCCAAACACCCCTAAATATGAAAATCTGTGGTATAATTGTGCTAATTGTCAGAGATCTCAGATTTAAATTAATTTATCTTAACTGTTAAAATTTCCCTTGTTTTACACATGTAATGTAAGAATAATGAATTTGTGGCCTGTGTGTCTCTCTTTTGTCTGCCTTAGATACTCCACCCTCTTTTTCAATACCTTTTTCAATGGAGGAGTTGCAGTGGATATTATATATATGTATTTGGTAACTTGACATCTAGTTCCTGACATTTAGTTCCTGAGTTTTAGGTAACCTGACATTGTCGCACAATCTATAATATCTTTTTACCTGATGAGAAAGAGACAAGAAAATGGTAAGAAACCAACCATAGTAAATTTAAGAGGAAGTTACTTGAGTAAAAATTGTCTTCAGGGGGGTCTCTACAGAGGGATCTGGACAGGATCAATGGGATGGGACCAACACTGTGAGGGTCAACACGGCCAAGTGCTGGCCCCTTTTCCAACCTAAATAAATTATTCTGTTTTTCTGTGATTCTGTGTGATATCTGTATCATCACATACATATTTTTATATAATCTGTATCTAGCTATGTCTATATCCATATGATCTATATGATCTATATCATCTATATCTATATCTGTATCATCCATATCTATATCTATATCTGTATATTTATCTATATCCATCTATAACAGTATTTATCTATATATCCTCTGTATATCCATATATATCTCTCTATACCTATATCTATATCTAATCTATATCTATCTATATCTATATCTATATCTATATCTATATCTATATCTATATCTATATCTATATCTCTCTATATGTATCTATATCTATATCATCTATATCTATATCTATGTATCTATTTTATATCTAATCTATATACCTATATCTATATCTAATCTATATATCTGCATCACCTATATCTATACTTATATCTGTTTGTCTGTCTGTGTATCATCTCTCTCCCTCCATATAATCTGTATCTATATTTATAACGGTATTTCTGATTCTTATTTAATTATGTTTCTGTCTGACATGACATGGAAGCTCTATAAAGAATTTTTCTCCAAATTTGCCTCCAGATGTCTGGAAAGTTTATCTGCGTGTCACACACCTGACCCTTAGCCACCTGCAAAACCCAACAATGGCTCACATCGCTAGATTCTTTCTGCTCTATTTGCTGGATTTATGTGTTTTTCATGTCTATTTTAGTCAGTTAGACAAGCTAAACTGTATATCATAGCTCTGATGTTATGACTTGTCTCTTGTCATAACTGTACATGGCCTGTATATTTTCTACAATTTTTGGTCCTGCTGCTATAATTTGGTATTAATAACAAGAGATACTTAATATTTATTGAAAACCTATTTGTCTGTTTTGCTTCTAAAACTGGATTGTCACCAAGATCAGTGGGCATTTTTTGTGCTCTATCCAAGATGAAATAGGCACAGCCTCGACAACGACATTTTTTATTGGTAATACCTCTTATATCTAAGAACTTTCTCAAAAATTGGTGCTGAAGTGTGTGTTTTAGCAGTACTGCTTAGAGACAAGAGGTTTTGCACCATGGTAGGACGGTCAGCAGAAATTTGAGAAATAGGCTGTGAATCAAGTGACTGATGGGGTTGTGCTTTTGTAGCAGGGGGAATGAGTGAAGGTCCCTCTCCAGTAATCAGACTCTAGGAAATGTTCTGGAAAACATTCTGCCCCTTCAAACTCATGGAAAACTTTCTACAAAGGAAAAAACAAAAATCAAAGGACAAAAATGAAAAATAAAAAAAATAAATAAAAAGACCCCACAAAAACCCCGAAACCAAAACAAAACACACACACACACACACACAAATCCCCAAAAACAAACAAGCAAAAACAAACAAAAAAAAGAAAGCCAAAAGAAAACCAACCCAACCCAACCCAAAACCCCCCCTGAAAAATCTCACAAAAACCAAAAAAGCCAAAAAAAACCCCCCAGAAACCCCTCAAAAAACCCCCAAAAATGCAAACAAACAAACAAAAAAAAAACCCAAAAAACCCCAACCAAACAAAAAACCAAGCAAACAAACCAAAAAAACCCAAAAAAACCCATAAAAAAACCCAACCCAAACCAAACCAAAAANTAGGACGGTCAGCAGAAATTTGAGAAATAGGCTGTGAATCAAGTGACTGATGGGGTTGTGCTTTTGTAGCAGGGGGAATGAGTGAAGGTCCCTCTCCAGTAATCAGACTCTAGGAAATGTTCTGGAAAACATTCTGCCCCTTCAAACTCATGGAAAACTTTCTACAAAGGAAAAAACAAAAATCAAAGAACAAGAATCAAAAATGAAAAAAAAATAAATAAAAAGACCCCACAAAAACCCTGAAACCAAAACAAAAAAAACCCACACACACACAAAAATCCCCAAAAACAAACAAAAGCAACAAAAAAAGCCAAAAGAAAACCAACCCAACCCAACCCAACAACCCCCTTGAAAAATCTCACAAAAACCAAAAAAGTCCAAAAAATACCCCAGAAACCCCTCAAAAAACCCCAAAAACCCCAAAAATTGCAAACAAAAAAAAATAAAGCCCAAAAAAACCCAACCAAGCAAACAAACAAACAAACAAAAAACCAAGCGAAAAAAACCCGAAAAAAACCCAACCAAGCAAAAAAACAAGCAAACAAACAAACAAACAAAAAACCAAATGAAAAAACCTCCAAAAAATCCCAATCCACCCAAACCAAACCAAAACCGTAAAATTAAGAAAATGGATTTTCAGACAGCTGCTTTTGAAATGAGAATGTTTTTGAACAATAAGGAAATTAAGTAAGGAAAATGTATATAGTATTCCTGGTTTTGTTTTATTAGAACTTTTAGCGATACCTTAAGTAAAGTAATCCTGTAAAACACTCATGTTTTATTTACTTCTGGTGATTTACACATAGCTGTTATCTGTACCCAAGGAATCAAACGATGAAATAAAACAAAAGATGGTCTGGGGAAAACACTGTAGTTCGCTGAATGGTGCCAAGGGAAATTGTAATGAGAAAACATCATATTTATAGCAGAATTTACATGGGTAGCCTGGTAAATTCATTTCTACCTGAAATAGTCCCTTAAAGCACTCCCTCCAGCAACCTTTGAATCCCCCCAGTACCTCTGCAGGGCCAGTTTCTATCTATACAAATTACCAATACAGATAATTTTCTGAAGTGCCATAACAACGCCAGTCTGTGAGACAGCTTGCACAAATGGGAGGGTTTGCATTTTTGGAGCAAAAGCATTTGTCAGAAAATATACTAAAATAGTATATATGTACATCTGACCTTTGAAATAATTGCTGACTTCCTAGATGGAGAAATGTGCCAGTTTGCAACCACTCCTGACTTTTTCTGGCTGTAGATTGACCTCCAGAGCTTTTAAACTATTGCTCCTTTCCTAATCAGACTGGTGCAGCTCCAGGGTTCCCCCCACCATCGTGGTGTCTCTCAGTGAGGTGAAATGATTCAACCACGTGTTTCATCCCAAATGTTAAGAATTTTAGGTTTTCCGTAGCTGAAAGACTTCTTGGTTAATTATTGGGGATGATTATCTGCCTGATACAGCTTGTGTCTCAACAGAAATAATGTTGCTTTCCTCCCGCATAAGTTTGTTTTTTAGACTCGTCAGTAAAATATTACAAGAGTAAAAAAAAAAAAAGAAACCTTCAAAAAACATGATTTCTATTATTGAAAGAAATCTTCTTCCTCCTGTGCTGACACTTTGATTTCCTGAACTCCCTCCAGCTTTATTCAGGCGATGTTTTAGAGAAAAAGCCAGAACCTCAGATCTTTTATTTCACCTTTGGGTGCCAGAGCTTTATACATGTGCACATCTGATAATCATATCAGGCACCCTGTTCAGTTGTAAACCAACATTTCACCAAGCAGTGTTTGACCAGGGAGAAGCAGAGCAGCCTTTGCTCTCCACGTTCTGACTAACGTGTCTGGGCCTCGTAAAATAGAATTTGGATTTTTCAGTTTCTCTTTTCAAACCTTGGTACTTCACCGGACTCTTCTGGATGCCAAATCCAGGTTAGAAGATCAAATTTAATCCTGATTTGCACATTAATCAACCCAAGCAAGAGCTCTTAGACCGATCCATGAGGGTCAATTCCTTGAAGAAATTGAACTAAGTTTTTTTTTCTCCCCACAACTTTGAATGTTGCTCTTATGAATTAGTGATAGCTTAAAACTCTGGAGATATTCCAAAAGTGAACATAAGAGTACAAGATAAGTATGAAGATAAGATAAGTATAATATTGGGTTTCTTGTTTACATGGATTACATTTATTAGTCCTGGAATGTGGGCTCTCACCAGCATTAATCACGTTCCTTACGTGAAAAAAGATCTGAACCCATGTCACCAGAAAGTATTTGGTGTGCCAGAATATTTTTGAATTTTAAAATCTAATTAAAAAAAAAAAGTTTTAATAGCTTTTATATGGTTTTTTTGTTGTATTTTTTTTAATTAAAAAAGAATCCATCTCACAAGATAAAGGTGGGTTTTGTTTTTTGTTTTTTTTTATCATCCCAGCATAAATATCCACATCCCAAATTTTAAATCTAGAAGTGAAAGACTCTCTTTCAGGAAGGCAAAAAAGCAAAATAATGTAAACCTCTCATCAGTACTGTGGGGACTGCACTCTCTATAGTTGTCATATACTCAGTAGCAAATATTCACCAGACTTATTCTCAGCTACTTCTCATTACCAAGTAGGATGAATCTTAAAGCAGAAACCTGCTCCCACCAATGGCTGAATTACCTCTCCATGACTAAATTTACAGCTCATGTTAAATCCTTCACCTGCAGAAAAAAGAAAATCCTCCTTTTTTTATTTTATACTGGTGCCTTTTTCCATTTTACCTCAAGGTACCCAGTAGGAAAACAACATAATATATTTTAAAAATTAATTATGATGTATCAAGACCCTTGAGAGCTACTGCTGTTCATGGCTTATTTCACCTAACCTGTTCAGTTTACAGCACTTAATTTGTTCATCTTTAGGCTTATTTATTCAATTTAATATTCAGAATTGAAATCTGTACCTGATGAAAAATATTTGACTCAAATTCTCAGTGTCAAGAAATTGCTGAAACATTTCATTGTTGCTGTTTCATAGATATTGAAGTCTATCCAGTCAAGGGCTCGATTCCTTGTAATATTTATGACTCTGGGGAACTCTTGTATCCACATTTCCTATAACTGTGCTTTGATGAAAGTAAAAAGTTATAAAGTTACATGTAAGGAGATGGTTTTAGCTATGATATTGCACTATAAATTATCACATAATGCCACATTGAATGAGATTTTTTTAAAATAGGACAGTTCCATCAGCAGAAGAGGAAATGTGTGATTTGCCAGAAAATGGTAAAAAAAAAAAAAGGTTCTTTCACTGCCTGAGAAGGGAAAAAAAGAGACTATGAGAATATTCTAGATAGCAGCAAGGCACTGATTCAGTGGAAGGTAATTTTCTAAAAGTATTTTTTGTGTAAAGTTTATTAATATAGGATCATTACTAGTGCATTTCACAGATTGCTACATTATTTTACCTTTTAGAAACTGGTCTTTAAAATCTTCATGCAGGTTAAGACAGTATAAGTTAACCAGTACTTTAGTATCATTTTTCTACCAGGCATTTTTGCACCAAGCGTTTCACTCATCTGCTTGTCAGCTTTGAAAAAAGAAAAAAGAAAAAAGAAAAAAGAAAAAAGAAAGAGGAAGAGGAAGAGGAAGAGGAAGAGGAAGAGGAAGAGGAAGAGAAAGGAAAGGAAAGGAAAGGAAAGGAAAGGAAAGGAAAGGAAAGGAAAGGAAAGGAAAGGAAAGGAAAGGAAAAAGGAAAAAGAGAGAGAGAAAAAAAAGGAAGCAAAAACTCCTCAGCCCATTAGGAATACATAAAATTATTTGTAATTATCTTCATGATAGGACACTAATGTGGTTAAATTTTCTGTTCACATCAAAGCTTTTACCAGGTGAAGAGACCAGGGGGAATTTGTTCCTTTACACATTCCCTGATGACTAGGGGTGCTCTACACAGCTTTGACCTTTCCAGAATTCACAAATACTACACCATGCTGCCTCAAACCCCTTTTCCTTCTCAGCAGCTTGCAGATCTACAGCTAATCTGTACGGAAACTACAGAATGCATTAACAAGTTAAACACAGAATTATGTAGAGGTCAAAGTGATACAAAACTCTGACATGCTGCCTCACAGGTGGCTCTATCTGCAGCTAAGAAAAGGAAGAAGAAAAGAGATTAAATCACATTTGAGTTCAGCTAATAAAGGAATAATCTTTCTTGTTAGAATTTGTTAGTTTGGTAGAGGAGGGGCACCCTGTGGCTGCTGGGCTTCGAAGATTGAAAGTATTTTAGAGGGGGTCAAAATGTGCATTTGCAATGAAATCTCGTGAAATTCACATTGATTTAAATGGTTTCATGTTTTCTGGTCTGCACAGGCGCATTTTCTCTCAGCTAGATAATTTTAACTTTATGGACAAAAATTACAGAGTAGGAAATGCCTCATTCAGCAGGTAACAGGTTACAGGTACCAGAATTTTTGGGGCCACGCAAGAACTGCCACGTGGCAGAGAAAGTGAATTCCTGCTTTAGTAAGACCAGATCACCACTTTGTAAATATATTTAACTGGTGTTTAGTGGAATTTCAGAAATATTTAATTAAAGCACAATTTTGCCTCTTCCCTTAAATTTTGCAGCCAGGGATGCTGGTTTACAGCTCTCAGCTGGGACATTTTTTTCCTATGGGTGCAACAAAGGAAAAGTTTGTTTTTTGTTGTACTACTGTGTATCTTACAGAGTTGACTTCAGTGCTGAGAATCTCTCCTTCACTTTGAGTAAGGAATCTGTCTTGTGGGTGGAAAAATAAAATTTTTTCCTGCTCTGGTTCAGCACCGTGGCTGGCTGACAATTCTCTCTATCGTGACACGTTAGTAGGTTGTTCCAAAAATTCACTAACAAGATGTATGAGAGAAGAATACAAATCCATCAGAGCTTGTTGTCATTCTTAACAATTAACATTCTTAAATAATCCTGCATTCCAGATCAAAACTATTATTTTTGTCTTAGTTTATTGTTCTTTTACAGCAGTTATGTTTAGTACAGGCATGGGGTTGCCCATGGGTTTCCAATTTGGAGGCAAACCAAGGGCGTACATTTCTAGATATTTAAACATCGCCCACGTCCGCTGTCTCTGAAATTTTAATTATGAATCTGTTTTATGTCTATAACCCCCACCAGTGTGTACATTGCCAAGTCCACTCAGCTGTGCCACACCTGCAACCTCTGAGACTCACTCACTGCATGTCCTGGGCCTTTCACAGGTAGCAGCTTCTACCACAGTAAAATTAAATATGTCTACCATCTTTTCATCCCAGATTTGATGTTTCATCTTCATATCCTGCCTCTCAATCAAAAAAAAAAAAAAATCTCTGAAACTTACTGATGTTAACTATAGACAACGTTGTAAAACTGTTTAAATATTTGTAAATTTATAAAATAACTAAGACTGGTGGTTTATCTTGATATTGCTTTCAAGAGCATTATTCCCCTGTGTTGAAAAGTAGAATTTAGGTATTTTAACAGAATTTAGGTATTTTAACATATACCAAAATATAAGGCAATTTTAAAAATTGTACCAAAATTTAAGGCAATTTTGTGATTTTTGTCTATCACAATTTTCACTGGGTAGTCCATAATTCTACATCTAATTCCAAATTGTACTCTGGATGTGTCTCTAGAAGCAGCAATATGTCTGAAAAATGATTTGGGAAAGGCCTGTTGTGGTACAGAAATTATACTGACTTTTACACATCTGTGCATGCAGTATTTGCACAAATGCAATAATTGTTGAGCAATTTTTGGATATTTTCTTGTTCACAGAAGCCTTTCACTCCTCAAGTCCCTGGTCAAGATGCCTTACCTGTTCTAAGTTTTTGTGATACTCTAATAATGTGAGTAAAACAATCTCTTTATTCACCTGTGGTCTGAAATTTGCATGTTTAGCACCTTAGAAACTGAATTTTTAATGTTTGCTAGAGCAAATTGCGACAGTCTATGAACTCCAGCACAAAAATCTCAGTCATTTTAAATAGAAAAGAAAGCCTAACAAGCACACTGTCATAAAACATTAATAAAGGGGTTTTTTTTCTCTCAAAATAAATGTGTTTATTTATTTGTTTGTTTGTTTATTTATTTATTTATTTATTTGGCTAAGGAGAGTGTTAAGAAGTCTATGTCACAGAAGTAAAGGTGGGGGCTTGTCTGGTTTTTTGTCTGTTTGGAGGTTTTGGGATTTTTTGGTACGCAGCTAGACCATATGATTCCTTNTTATTTTTATTTTTATTTTTATTTTTATTATTTTTATTGTTTTCAGAAAAGGTTCCGTGTATCTTGTGGTTTGTCTTTAGCTCATCCTGCTGAAATTGCCTTCCACTGCAGAAGGCTGGACTGATATCTGCTCAGATTTAAATCTCCCCCACATATTTTTCCTTGCTGTGTCTCCTGCACCTTGGTGGAGTGAACATTCGTGGTTCTGATGATGTTTTGAGGGTGTTCATCCCAGTGCTTGAGCGAGCACTGAATGCAGCAGCCACTCACACAACCTGCACAAAGGGCTTTCCCAGCTGAGTTTCCGCTGTAGCCCATGGATCAAACACACAATGTGAGGCATAAAAACAGCAAGAGAGGGCACCAGTGCTTTGTACTCGCCCAAAACAAACTGAATTAACCCAAGGGCTGCGCTGGAGCGCTGCCGACGTCCCTCAGTTACAATATTTTCCTTGCTATAATGGTAAATTCTGGTGGCTGAGGAACGTGAAACAGATTGCAATAAACATGAGATGTGGGAGTCTGCTGGTGTGACTTAAAAGAGTCTGTCAGCTCATTTGGTCTTCCAATGCTGTTGCTCATCTGATTTTTTTTTTAATTTCGTGCAAAAAGCGCTGAAGTTTGTGCTTCAGGAATTCCGCCACGTTAAATTCTTCAGGGTCACGAAATTTTAGAAACTTTTATAGCCAAAATGATGTCTCATCTGTCAATTTAAACTTTTATCAGCATGGCCCATCCAATGGAACAGAGATAAATGCCAACCATAAATGGAACTTTTTTTTAGCGTGGACTTAGCATTCCTAAGAGATTCTGTTCTATTGAACAGAAGTTATTGCACATTGCCTACATATCTATATCTTTTCAAAGCTTGCAACACAAAAAAATTGTACTTTTCTGTTACGAAAAAATCGTGACAGAATTGTGAAATATGTTTAACATTTCAGGGAAAAAAATGTGAAGCATGATGTGTTTCTCTATTCTTGCCCCTTTTATCTGCTGGATTCTCAAGCAAATATTCACAGCTGACTTTGTATTCTTCTCTTCTCAATAAAAGACGAAGTCAGTAATTGCCCAGCTTTCCCAAACTTCAGCCACAATTTGAATTTTATCTGTGTTTGGGTAGAATGAACTGGAGTGCTTCTCTTGATTTCTTCAAGTTACTTGGGTTTTTAAGAATTATATTGTTTGTGAAGAAAGTAGGTATTACCATATCACAAAGAATCAAAGTATTAGTGTTCCATATATTTTGTTTGACCTTATATATGAACATACTGTGAGTATATGAATATTGCTATTTTAGGGAAGTAATATTTTCCAAAAACAAATAGAAATTTGGGTGTATTAGCCAAGGAAAGGTGTGGACAGATATCTCAGGCCTCAGTGCTGGGGGACACAAATCATCTCTGTGTCTTCCTACATGTAGAGTGATTCTGTAAGAGACCTGAACACTTCAAATAAATCTGAACAGATTTTAATTTTTTCCCCCAAATACAATGCCTCGTGGACCAGGAGCCAGACAGTCTGTCTCTCATCCTATTATTTCAGAATTATTGATTCCATTCTGCCTTCGTATAACATAAAGCTCTCAAAGCACTAAACTGGAAGCATGAAAGAGAGTAAATTTGAGGTGAAAGGTACTAAAGGAGAAAGCAAGTGTTGAGGATGAACAATTTTTTTCTGTATCTTTTTTTCCCCACATTAGGCACTTAGATTCAATGGTCACATTACTATTCACTATGCAAAGGTTTCATCTCCCCCTGTTAATATGCTTCTTCAGTTCCTAAGGTATTCCAGATATTGATTTCTGGGCCTTATTTTTGGACATAAAAGCAAAAACTTAATAGGTGTTGGTAACTCCTTTAGATGTAGTTCATTACCATTAGTCACCACAAATAGTTTAAACACAGATTTCAGTGTCCTTCATGAAGTTTAAGCCTGTTTTAACCTTCTGCGTGTCTTCTTTATGTTCCAAATTAGTGTTCTGTAATCTAAATTGCATGTGATTCTATGGTCTGTCCAAAATAAGGGATTAGAGGGTGCAGAATATTTTTCTAATAAAAAGAAACTTTGGGTGTGATTTTTTAAAAAGTAGTAATGCAATTATTTTTCATCAAGGTTTTGAGCTAACCCCAGAGTCAATCCTCTGTTAAGAGGATATGCATCTTGATGGAATTTGAGGCATTTCTGTAGGAAAAGAGAGAGCTTAATCCTAGAAGGTAATTAAATAACTTTTAAGGAATCTCTGAAAAAGAAAGGAAAAAAAAAAAAAAAAAGAAAGGGAGTTTCATCCTTTGAAAGCTCATCCTCAAGATTTTATTTCTGAGTTCATTTTAATTCCTTAGAGATTCCACAGACATACATACATACAGAGATATACACATACACACAGGGACAATATTGCTTACTTACTCTTCTCATCCCAAGCAACCCTCTTGACCAAATCCAAAACCCTCGAGCCTCATTGAAGCAATTATTTTGATTTCAGTAAATCACACATGAGACCCCAGGTTGAAATATTATTGTAAGGATCGTAGAAAAAAAAATTCTCTTGATCACTCCTCTCTTTTTGTGTGTCCTGATTTCCAGTCACTGATTATATCACCTCTAATTGCCCAGGTGTGTAGAACAGGTTTCTTACATTGCTGATTCACTCTTTTCCTGATTAACCACATCAGGATGATGTCTTCGGATGACACTCCTTACGTCCTCCATTTTCTGTGTTATGGTTATTAAATGTGACAAATGGAGCCGGAAAACTTTCCCTTACACCAGAACAGACAGAAGCTTAATGTGTTAAAAATTTCATATTTGGGCTGGGGATGTGACAAGTGCTGTGAGTTGAAGATAGGATGCCTGTAAGTGGTTTTGACAATGCTGGAGAGAACTAAAAGCTCTAAACATTTGGAAAAAGCCAAACAACAGTGTGCTAAGATAAGTAATGCTGCTGTTCTCCTCTGAAATTTTATTTTTCCTTGTTGTTCTTGTTGTTGTTGTTGCTGTAACTAATAGTTAAGCTTTTTTCCTCCCCCCTCCCCATCCCACTTCAGAGTGTTTGATTATGTTTCAGCTATAACATACAGCACATGTTTGTGGAGCACTTTCAGAAAAGAAAAGCAGCTTTTCCTGAAAGATTTGATTCAGGTTACACGAGTTTAGTACTGGAAATTGGATCTTCTGGCTGCTCATACTGGACATTTCCTCTGTGGCAAGGCCAGCACTCAATGGAAAAAGGATTGTGGAGCAGAGCAGGTGTGCAGGGGAGAAAATGTCCTGGTCGTGCACTTCTAGGAGGTTTATTTTTGGTCTGTGGACTGCTTATCCTCTTTGTCTTCGGTAATTACTGCATCAAAGAATTTACCATCTATGACCTTCCTCACACAGGAGTAAAATCCCTGTTCAGAGTTTAGGACTCTCAGGTGTGCCCCCCGAGAAGAGCAGCTACACCTGGTTTATATTTGTCTTTTATAAAATCAATAACCATTACTGGAGGTCAGCAAACATACTGGTGAGGAAATGCCATCAGTTATCCTGCTCCAGAGCATAAAATGATTGCCAGGGAGAGATTAAGGTGAAGTTTCCTTCCCAGCTAGGTGTGACTGTGGGTGTTGCTGCAATGTTTTGTACCTTCCTTTGCACTGTTTGGTGATTGCCATCATGGAGATAAAGAAATCTTCTGGGGTTTTTTTTTTCCTTTTACAAATGTCGGGGATGCTTTCCTTGAATCCTGTGCACCATTAGATTAGAACCTCTGACAGCTGAAGGAAGCGTTCCAGTTTGATCAGAACACTAACAATAGATTTCTAAACAGACAGATTTAAGGTTCTTAGGCATCTATTTCAGGTAACAATACAAAATTGTGGAAAGATCCAAGTCAGCACAAACACTCAAAAAGAAAAAAACTCCCATCAAAAGAAAAATATGACTTTATCCAGCCTCCACTAATATAAAATCAACTTTGGAAATAATATTAACTAACAATTCTAGGCAGAAGCAAAATACATTCTGTTTTCCATCAGAAATTTCTGGAAGGATGTACTGAATGGTGGAGGCTGATTTACCAACTTGACTTTAATTCTGTTGGCCATCTTAGGTGATATATTTCCGAAAGTTAAGTGTTTTTCCATCTTGTCTTATAAAAACAACAGCAGTAATAACAACACTTTCCAGCACATCATTCCTGATGCTTTCATTTCTGCACTTAAGAAAAATCACCATTTGTTTTTGTGACTTCAAAATTTTTTTGCTGCTTGTTCACATTCAATATGAGCTGTAGCAACACTGCTCAACTGTTAATGTGCCAGCGAATTATCCACTAGGCTTTCTGTAAGAAAAACAAGAATTTCCAAAACAGTGTGTTATCCAATTTTACAGTTTGGGTTTTTTCCTTCCCTTTTATACAAACAAAGTATTTTTAATCCCAGTTTTATTGAAAAGCCAGGAATATTAAGCAATGTGTCTCCTTGGGCCTCTTCTAAACCAAAGCAGTGGTTTAGGGCAGCCATGGATCAGGGGTCAGGAGTGTCAACATCTTTCCTTTCACAAAAAAGGTGAAAAGTGTCCATTTCAGTAAATGTTGAGATTGGATTATCACTATTGCTTTGAAAAGAAAATTTAATTTCACAATTATACACAATATTTTCCTCTGAAATTATGGCTTTGTTTATAACTTTCTGTTCACATTTGACAAGATTTAAGTAGACGTAGCTTGAATAGGTAATAATTTATCTGTCTGTTTTAAAAGGCTTTAACAAAAACAGCAACAATAATAATAATAATCCCTAACCTGGAATGCCATAATAAATTATTTGCAATTATAAAACTTAATGTAGAGGTGCACTTCAAGAAAGTGAAACTTACTTTCTAAAAGTCACGTCAGAATTGCTAAAGATTTTATTTGTATCTTTTTAGTACATGCTGTTGCTAATGCTTTAACCTGAAAAAACTTCTGACATTGAAGATATCTTCAACCAGCTAAGTGGTGATTTCCCAAGAAGATAGAACAATTAAAAAAAATAAAACACCGTTGTACAGTTTTTGAAGGATCTTGTGAGAAGCAGACATTTCCTATTAAAGGGTCTTGTATTCCAGATAATTAATTCACTTTAACAGTTATCAATCCTACTCATAATTTCAGGTTTTCTTCAACTCAAATTGAATATGGTATGGCTGCAAGATAAGTTATCAATTAATTAGCAGCTTTTAATGCCAAAATAGTGTCTCTTTTCTGAGGTGTCCTTATGTTCTATATTTTGCATAAATGTATTTCAACTGTAACTTGCAGCGTGATAATATTCTGAAGATCCTGTGATTTTTAGTGCTGAAGACACACAATGGAAATCTTATACTTAATGCAGATCCAGCTGGCTTTTAAAATAAATTCTACAGGATCAGGAAGTATTTCATAAAGCATCTATGATTTTAAAGAACAGGAGAAGCAATATGTGTGTTGGTGACCCCATAGGTACTCACTCCCTACATGTTATTTGTCTTTCTCAGTGCTTAATGAAAACAGAACTAGCAAAATCCATGGCTATGTGATATTTATGGAAATCTCAGGCTTGTTTTGCTTCCTGTCTGAGCTGAACATCCATAATTCAGCTCTGATGCAAAGGCCACATTTCTGAAAAAAGGTGGCAAGAAGCTTTAACCAATAAACCCAATTTCTTAGATTATACCTTTAGGCTCAGCCAGTGATTTATATGAATTTGCTGTTTCAGAAAAAAAACCTCACATTTTCTGTAATTTGAGAGCACGCGGTTTATTGCTCTGTTTGGTAGGGATTGTCACACCTGCTTATTTTGCCAAATTAAAAACTATCAGTGTTTCTGACATATACATTTCCCCATACTTGTGTTAGATACACCTTCCAAAATTTGGGCTGTATTCCCTGCCTAAATACATTCACTGTTATTATACACTCATATCAGCAAATTTTGGCTTCAAAAGCTCTTCTTTTCGTCTAGAGCTGACCTCCAATATATTTATAGGCTGCAGTCGTAGCATCTCTTAGGACTGATCCCTGCTCAAGAGTGTATTTTTCCCCTAGTGACTCTAAAATTATCTTGTGAAAAATC
>VZTG01007869.1:241201-268631 GCA_013397845.1 Melanocharis versteri | reverse complement strand
CGTCCCCGTCATTCCTGCCCCTCCCCCCGCACCCCGGCCCCTTCCCCCGCATCCCGGCCCCTTTCCCCGCATCCCGGCCCAGCCCGGACCTGTCCCCTTCTCCCTCCCCAGCCCTCTCTGTTCTGGGCTCAGCTTGAGGGAATCGTCCTCTTTCTGTGCCGTAGCTGCTCAGAAGAAGTTGCAAATCAACTTTTGCTGCTCTGGTGCGTGCGGTTTCTCCGCAGGAAAAATAATAAGTGTTTCTCAGGGCTGGGAAGCTGGTGGAGTTCATGGGAACAGCCGGAGCATTGTGAGAGCACAACAGCGTTTGTGTGGGAGCTGTAGTGATAGTTGAAGCAGAGCGCTAATTATTGTGAATTTTTGTTCTGTCCCGTCTTCTTTTACCATTCTTTTTGTGTCGTTCTCATGCCAACAGATTTTGAGAAGAGAGGAAAGAAAGAAGTGTGTCCAATACTGGATCAGTTTCTTTGTCATGTTGCTAAGACTGGAGAGACGATGTAAGTGTGACTGTTTTGGTGGTCCTCAGTTGTGACTTAAAGCAATTCTTGCATTTTACGTCAATGAGATTCTACCAGGATTCTTTTTTTGCCTCTAGGTTGCTTCAGTGAGCTAAATAAGCTTTCCTTAGTTTCCATTTAATTTTGTGTGGATTAATTTAGTTTGCTGATAGTTTGGTCTAACGAGGAGAGACTTCTCGTATAGGCTCTGCTCTGGGGCGTCTGTCAGGTCTTACTGATCCTGCTCAGCACAATAAAAATACCTGTTGCTTTTCCTGGGTTTTAAGAGATTCAGGTTCTGTGAGTGGCAAGTTCAGCTGCTGTTGCAATGTCTGCTGTACGCTGTTGTATAACTGTGTTTGCAGTGTCTAATTGTGTTATTTACATAAAGCTATCAGTGGCTCAGATTGTTTCTTTCTGAGCTCTGTAACCATCCTGTGATTGTGTCTGGGCGCTGCTGGTGAAGAGGGGACCATCCGGAGGTGCTTTTTGCGGACGAGGTGTGTGGGAACTGCTCTGAGTTGCCGTCGTGTTTCAGCTAGAGCGGGAGTTTCCCTTTCTGCCCGGGTTCCCGGGAGGATTCCCGGAGGGTTCCCCGGGAGGTGCGGGGTGGCGGAGGGAGCCGCGCTCCTTTCAGGGATCCGTGCTGCTGACTTCCTCGGGGATCACTATTTGGCAGGAAGGGGAAAGGCTACCCCGGCTGCGTTGCCGTAGCTTTGCTCACTTTCTGGCGCCCAGGCTGTCTCCTTGTTTTTGAGGCCTAGTGCCAGACTACGGCTCCAGCAGGGGAGATGTGCTTTTACGAGTGTTTTGTGACCAACCGGTGACTGCAGGGGCTTTGTTTGGGTTTCTAGAGTCATTCGGACTTGTAAGAGGTTTTGTAGGCTTTGGTGGTTTTCTTTTTTTCTCTTTTTTTTCAGTAGCTTGCTAGTACTGCTTGGATTAATGGTTTAGAAAGAAAAACAAGTTCTGAAATGTACTTTGCTCTTTGAATAGAAGGCTCATGCTCAGCAGACATACCCAGCTGTAATGCTTAATATTTTGGTGTAGTGCATATTATACAGAAAAAACACACCACAGTAAGCCCACACTAAAATACGTTTAAAATATTTTTCTCATTCTGAGATATTTCTTCAGGTTGTTTTTCCTGTTTCTGCCACTATCATGTGTATTCTAAAGTAATTTTTAAAAAGGGATTCTATAGGGGCGAGTTCTTGGGAAAATTATTTCCTCTCTAGTTTTATTTTCATTTAGGAAATCTAGGTGTATTTTTTAGTATTTTTATTTTATTTTTACAAACTTAAACCTGAACTAGGATCTGTCATCTGATATACAGATCCTGCCTTCTATGTTTCCAGGGTTTTCTTTGTGATTTTTTTGAAGTCACTTGCTCTTTTCAGCCTTCTTGAACCTTTCAGTTGCTTTAAATTGTTTTTTAAAAAGTGTTGGATGTGAACATCAGAAGTGTTTAATATAATCTGGAGATAGGCATGGAAACACTGTTCTGTAATATTAAATTTGTTTCAGATTATCTACAAAAGTCTGTATTTGTTCATCAAACATGCTTGTGTGTTCACTGATGTGTTATGTGTCAGAATACCAGGGAAAAAATGAGTAAAAATTAAAATCTCCTGTGAATCACTCATGTGAAGATTGATAATGTGCTTTTTAAGAACTTGATGTATTTTTAAGCTGGTATAGCTTGACCATTGTACAAGTATTCTGGAATAGACAAACCTACCAAATACATATAGATTTAAAATGCTCTAGATATTCTTTATTTTCACTCATGCAAAAGTAACTTTGTTTAATAGAATCTAAACCACTAATAAATAGATACTTGGGAATGAGAAGATAAAATACTGGTTTGCAATGACGTTTGTTAGGATTTTCACGAAGTTCAGAGTATAGTTTAAAAAACCCAAACAGTGAGGATGGTTTAGTCAGGGGTAATTACACCCGTGGTTTGCAGACTTGATTATTGAAAAACAATGGATCTTACTCAGTCACAGCCTGTCCCTAATGTAACAAACAAAAAGTACTGAGGCAAATCAGGACAAGTGAAATATGAAATATTTTTGCTTTCAGTTGTTAGTTCTAGGAGAATTATATGGTCTTCATGGGGGTTCTGTCAGCTTTTTACACCATGAATACTAATTTTTGGAGGATAAACTGCAGTCTGCATCCTGGGGTAAATGTTCTCACCCCCTCCATACATTTCCAGACACAGTTGCAGCGGATCTTGGTGACTCAGTAAAATTAGTTTGGAAAGGTACTGATGGAGTAAATTAAAGTGACTCTTTAGGTTCTCCTCAAAGCTTGATCATGGCACATGTAGCTCACCCAGCAGATGGAAAGCACAGGATCAGGTAAGATCGCTGGGTACCTCCCTGCCCCCACTTGTTCCAAAGTGCTTATTCATCTGAGGGAGTTGGGAACAGGTAGGTGCAGGTTTAGGTGAGGCTCTGATCTTCCTGGGATTTCTCTGGGTCACTGTTTCACTTGGGCTGTTCAGCTGCTTTTGCAGCTCCGTAGGAACCTGGGGCAGGAACTTCTCACGCTCCTGACTCTTGGACAAGGCTCAGTTCATTGATCCACGTGTTTTCTTTGTGGTAGCTGGTACTTCCAACTGCAGTGCAACTGGAGAGGTGGTGAAGGGGAGGAACAAAGGGTGAGAGGTGGTAAAGCCACCACTGCAGCTATGATAAAGCTCTTAGAGAGTATCTTTATTGTAATTAGAGGTCGTTTGCACTTACAAGGAAGGTGTGGAACAAAAACGTTGCTAATTTTGGTTCTATTATCAGTGTAAGCTTAGTTGTGTTATCAGTGCTGTGCAGTGAAATCCTGATCAATCAATGATGTGCATTCACTTCATCTTTTTGAAGTTGAAGTTTTCCTCTTGTGCGAAGTTAACCATTCACTTAATTGGTGGTGGGATTATGGCCTACATTTACAAAGGACAGTCTAAACTTCCTATATTAGAGGTGACAGAAACAAAAGTCTGCTTGGCTGCTTTGTGAAATATTTTTGTTTCTTAACAGTTGCCGTGATAAGACTTAGCCTTAGGTGAAATATAATATAAAGTTTATTGTTCAACCTTTTTAAAGTTGTCTTGAGTCCTAGGAATTTTTTTTTCTTTTCAGAGGAGTAACATACTACTCAATTAACCTGACTTTTTGCTGAGATACTTACATGGGATTTCCTTAGTGAGACCAAGAACAGTCAGGGAAGTTTGTTATAACCTCCTTGTCTCCAGTTTGTAACAGATCAATGTGACTTGCAACACTGAGGAAAGTGAAGAGAGAGGAAATCAGTTCTAGTACTTTACTGTATCTGAAAGACCTCTAGAAACAGGATGAGTTTTTGTGCCCTTTTTTCTTCATAAGAAATCTACTTACCTATTTTTTCTGCAGTAGAAAGCTTTAAGAGATGGGATAGAAATCAGAGCACTGCAGTACGAGAAGTGAAATGCAACAGAGAAATTTTTTTGTTGTTTCTGAAGAATTCTTAAAAATAGATATGAAGATCACTTATCAATTGTGATCTTGTGTCCTGTATTTAAAATGTTTTCTCTTACCTCTTAGGAAATTCCCTTGGGTTTAGAGTCACTCTGCCCCTTCAATAGCAAAAATGGTTTTAAACCATTTGTTTAGGTACTTCACCAAGAAAATCCAATGTGTTGGACTGAAAGAAAAACTAGATTTTTCTAAAGTGGAAATAAAACTTAGAAAACTAAAGCAATCAAAAATTTTATGTTGTTTTTTTATGCATTTTCCCCGCTCCTGCCCTGGGGCAGGGAACCTATAAAGTGCAGTTATAATGGCTTACTGTAGTGTAAAGTATAATGCAGAAGCTTACTGAGAGTGAAGAAATCCAGGAAGCAGTGAAGTACCAAAATCTGGAGCAATACAGTTCATAGGCAGAAGTGATTAATTGTAGAATCCTTCTAGGCCTAAGTAGAAAACACTGCCCAGGATGTGATGCAGTCACACTGGTTCCTCCCCTCAGTGCAGCATAAGCAGCCATTAAAATACATTCTTGTTTCATTTCTTCCTGTAGTGAAATTCTTTTGGAAGCTCTGAAATGTTAATTTGAACCTCGTCTGAGCCTGAAAATGGAAGTTGTTTCTTCGCATATTTCCTTGAGAGCCAACATAAGTGGGTTTTGCAGAGTTTCTTTAGTCAAGTTTAATTCATGTGTTTGTAGGGCAGATATGGACATCGGTAGTATCATCATAGAATAGTTGGAAGCGACTTCTGGAGGTGATCAGGCAGACCCTGTGCTCAAGGAGAGCTAATTCCGACGTTAGATAAATTGATAGGGCTTTGTGCAGCATTTCTGAAAATCTCCTGTCATGGCAATTCCATAGCCTCAGTTTGACTCCCTGTTTCACTGCTTAACCATGTGCACTGGGAAGAATGTTTCCCTTGGAGCATCCTGAGCCTAGTGCCTCTCACCCCACAATTGTGCATCTCAGAAAGGAACCTGTTTCCACCTCCCTGGAGGCAATTAACCCTTCACTGGTGAGAGTCAGCGGTTGGATTCCACCACCAGAGCCTGTGCTGCGGAGGCAGCCGTGCTGCCTTAGCTTCCTACAGCAGCCTTGGTCACAGCTCGGGCTGACAGTGCTCAGCTCCCCCCTGCCAGCACAGGGGCTGCCCCGCTGTGGGCTCCGAGCACCAGCGTTTGTAACTGGGTGTGGTTGGACTTTGGATCCCGCGCACCACGAGCGCTGCAGTGGAGCCTGATGCTCCGCTGGGGCTGCGGCTGCCCAGCTTTGCCGGGGCAGACTGTGCTGCTGTGCCTTGCTCAGGTTGAACTACAGTGTTCTCTGGTCTTCCCTCCTCGGCAGTCAGTCAGGTGGATCAGGGATGATTTGCCTTTGGTAAATTACATAACTGTAAATGTAAGTTACATAACTGCAGTTCCACCAAAGATAATGGCAAAAATACTTTTGACCTTTTGATACTGTTTCATGTACCTTATGTAGCAGCGAACCTTTTTCTTACTACACTTTTAACCTTTTTTGAATCACTTTAACTTTTCTATTAGTTTATTACAGCAGTGAAACAGTTTGTCAGCTATAAGAGAGCTGAGTGAAGATACAGTAGCCATGAACTCCTACAAGAATAAGTTTGCATTTCAGCTTAAGTGTTTTAACTATGTACTCTGAACGCTTGTATAATATCCTTTCTCTTGTTACAAATGTATAGATTTTTTTAGCCGTATGTCCTCTGGCTTATTTCACATGCTTAAATTTAAATCTGTTTTTGTCTCTAAAGTATGTTCTCTGCTTTTATTCAGCAAGCAGTTTTCTTGCTTGACATGTGTGTGCTAGCATTTTTTCTGATTTGGAGACAACTTACTTTCTGGAAATCTTAAAGCCTATTTGGGGAATGTAATTCCTTATCATTTTTTTAAAACATTAAATAAAACAACTCTCAAGTTTTTGCTGTAATAAGCAGGATTGTATTTTTCTGAAAGAAGTCTCTATGTGCCTTTGTTAGTATAAGCCTCTTCCATTTCCATGTTCTCAGTAAAGCAAGAGATGTGGGTAAACTTCCTTGCATTGTTCTCCACTATTATTCCTCACTAACTCCATTCCATTCAGCATCTGGAATTACCCCTGACTAATTCCCATTCCACTGACACTGTTTTCTGTTTCATAATCCACTGATGTCTCAAAAGGACGGAGGTCAAAAAGCCTGCTGATATACCTTTGTCAACATTAATTTAGCTTCTTTGCTCTTTTACCTCTATTATAAACAAAAAATTCTGTATGTGTGAATTGTGTAGCTGTAGTACTTCAGAGCAGTCAGTGGTGATATCGATGAAATCACTTGCTGCTTTGGGAAACACACACTGTTGTAGTGTTTTATTTTAAGTGCTGCCGTTCCGTATCTATTGGGAGTGGGGTTTACAGTATAAAGGTCAGACTTTAACTGCCATTATAAAATGTGTGTGATGAACTGAGCGTAATACACATTAGTCTCTCTGTGGAATACACGTGTAAGGAAAGGCAAGAGGCAAACTGCAGCACTGAGTTTTTGGGGTGATTGGGCTGTTTTAATCATAAATGTAGCTCTTTGCACTTTCAGATTTGCAGTGTGAGTGTGGTGTCCTTCTCTGTTGCTATACACAGCTTGTTCTTGCAAGCATATTTCCTGGTAATCTTTTGGCAGCCAGTCCATGTCACTTTGCACAGAAAACCACTCCACCATGTATTCTCTGGTAGTTAATGCAGTTGCATGTGTTTCTGATGATCCCTTTTCCTTGTATTCTGTGGTCATCCTTCTCCTCAAGCTCAGTTCTCTGCCTTGCTTGGTAGGATTTGTTGTCATCCTCAGGGTTTCTCATGGTTTGTACTTTCACCTCCCAATGACGTTGCTGTAGTGGCTGCCTCAGTGTGACCTCTGATATTTTCCAGTGGGCCTCAAGTCTCTGTTCTGTGGGGGCTGTGCTTGTTAGTATTTCACCTGAAGGACTTTCCCAGGCATTTGGGTATTGTTCACTCCGTTTACACTTCTCAGTGGCAAGGATGTTTCTTCGTTTTGACTTTATAATTGGTGAGCCTTGATCCCTCTTCCTGTCTGAAGCTTTTGGGAAGGTTTGTGCCTGGTGGCACGTGGGGGAAGGAGCAAGGCAGTAGTGCACACAGAAGGAGGGATACGAAGCAGTCCGGTTGCCTTGGGGAAAGGTGGATTATCAATTTGTGGATAAACCAGACTGATGCTGCTTTTCCACAAAGCTGATACATGTCTGGCAGGTCTCAGTTTTAGAAATAAAACTATTTGAAGACAATGACAAGATTTCCATGATGGCAATGCCTGGTGATGCTTGGCGTGGAAGTGGCAGAGGAGTGTGAAGATGCACAAACACCCAAAGCCTGTGGCTTAGGCCGCTGAGGTTGGGTACACCTTGTCAGCCCAAGCTTAGCATGTGTCAGAGGAACTGCCTTGTCTAGAAGCCAACTGGGTGGCTGTTGTTTCTGGTTTTAGAAGGAATTAGTAACAAGTGCAATTTCCCTGGTCCCAGTAGTACTGCTGTGAGACCTGGGTGAGGCCTGTGGGTTTTTGGGGACACTGCATAAGGTGACAAGGGCAGGGACTCACTGCGATAGAGATGCAGGAGTAGCTGCACAGGGCGCATTTTCCTAATCTGGCCTCCCAGCTTTATTGCTGGTAAACATCTGATCATATTATCTCAGTGTGGCCTGCAGCTCCTCTGAGGTGACCGGGTCCTTTAACAGTGACAGCTACACTTACCAGAGGAGCTACAGCATTTCTTGTGTGGATTTGATTATTCTGGGCAAACCGGTGATACCTGAAGCAACATTGGTGTCCTGTATTGCTTTCTACTCCGCTATGAGGAAGTTAATTTTTGAATAAATAATGTTGTAATCTTGTACTTTTTTGTTCCGTGGTCAGTTTTTGCCTTTGAAATAGAAGAGAATGAAAGGTACTTGTTTGGTTTTAGATAACTGTATTCACAAATGTACTTCCTAGAAAATTTCGGACTGAAATTTTTTTCTGTTCTGTGGGACAGCTGTATTCTGTTAGAGTCAGCTGAATATTTATCAGCAGAGATCAGAATTAGTCCCTTGATGATTACAGATAGTGCTTTAATGTCTTCTTCAGCTGCCTGTTTCCATAACTAAGTCTTAATCTTTGTTGTTCCTGGCAAGAGCAGTAGTAATTTGCAAGCAGCAGAGGTGAACACTCACACTACTGAAGTAGATGTAGTTCTAATGTCTGACAGTTTCCCTGGTTCTGGAATGAGCTCATTGTGCTCCCAAGGAGAGCAAAGACTGGATTTAGGCTGACAGCAATCAGCGAGTGAAAATGGAAAAACACCTCCTGTGCTTGTGGGAAATACCAGTTTTTCCTCTTTTGATCTCTTCAATATATTTTTAATTAAAGTGAAAGGTAACATGAGGTAAAATCCTACTGAAGATAAAATGTGAGAGTGTTTAATTTTACATGAGTTATCAGGTGAAAGGGAACAGGACGCTCCCCCAGGACGAGTGCTTTGCCAGTGTTTTCCTAACAGGAGCACACTGCAGCAAGGCACAGTGTTCCAGGAGATTCACCCTACCTGGAGCACCTCAACTTTTAAAATTGATTGCTCATTTGGAAACACTCATAAAGGATCTAGCCCTTGCTTAGTGCTTTGATTTAATGTTAGGTTGAGGGGTTTGTCTGCTTGCCAGGAGCATGTGAGAAGCCAGTCTCCATTGGTGTACAGGGGATTTTACTGTGTAAATCTGTTGTCATTGTTTGGAATTTCCCGTGTTAATCTGCACTGTGTGAATGATGAAAGCAGCAGCAGTGTGCAAAATCATGACACTAAAATGAATTGCATCAAAATATTGTTAAAATAAAGCACAAGGAATAGAAAAATAAGTTTAAAATATGAAGAATATTTGACACAAGAGTGGAGTTAGGTGAGGTATGTTCTTCTACCTGATACATGAGTGCAGCTGCTTAAAGGAATGGCTCAGCTTCCTGCTAGTCACATCACACATCTTACTCTGCCTTATCTGCAGCATTAATTTTGTGGTTAGATCAGTGATCTGCCTCACCTCCCTGTGTGTGGGATCACAGGAATGTGTGGGAGCTGCAGAGCAGGCTTGCCCCTTTTGGTGTAGACCAAGGACAAGGTTAAGTGTGTGGTGGGCCAGCACCCTCCTGCTCTGCTTTAGGATGAGATACCTGTGGGACCCTCAGCCATGGCTCATCTCCCCATTAGTGAGAGTTCAGTGCTGCAGCTTTTGATCCCAGAAATTTTCAGAGGTATTTTCCAAAAAAATTGAAAGCCATTTTTCTACTATTGAGCACACCTGGTTAAGAAGCAATCTGCTTGTATCATAAACAATAAAATAGTAATTCCTGTATGAAAGCTAACATGTTGAATGGCAACAGGTTTGGGTTTTTTCATTTGCTGGTCTGGAAACGCTGGGAATTGTGTTTTACAGGCAGTTCTTAAGGTTTTTAGCTGGTGCACCTCTTCTGTATAACTGTATATGTTCCAGTATCCTTTTTTATAGCCACTGAATAGATCTCAAATTCGGGTGTGCTGGATAAGGTAAGGATTGATACAAAACCGTGGCAGAAAAGGTAGAGGGAATGGGAGTAGAGCAGAGATACCCGAGGGAAGAGCTGAGCATGTCCTTGGTCTTGTTCTCCCACAGGCCTGCAGTCCCTGGGTTCTCTGTGCAGCTGCAGCTCCGTTGGCTGCTGGAGAGGATCCCTGGATGCTGCTCCGAGGGCTGAGGCGCTACCAGGCAGGGGCACGGCATGGGACAGGCAGGGGTACAGGACAAGCAGCTGGACAGGCAGGGGCGCAGGACTGGCAGGGGTACAGGACAGGACAGGCAGGGGCACGGGACAGGCAGTGGGACAGGACAGGTAGGGGTACAGGACAGGCAGCGGGACAGGACAGGCAGCGGGACAGGACAGGCAGCGGGACAGGACAGNCAGGGGCACAGGACAGGCAGCGGCACAGGACAGGCAGGGGCACAGGACAGGCAGTGGGACAGGACAGGCAGGGAGGGGCACAGGACAGGCAGGGGCACGGGACAGGCAGTGGGACAGGACAGGACAGGGAGGGGCACAGGACAGGCAGTCCCAGGCAGGCTCCCGGCGCTGCCTCCCCGCTGCTGCTCTTTGCACAGCCTGGGGGAAGGGAGCCGTGCTGAGGCTCCTCATGCCTGGCATGAGTTCTGTGCTCCCTGGTGGCAAACACAGGCCTTGGATTTGAGCAGGCATATTCCATCTTGTCCTCAGTATTCCTGTTGGATACATCTTGCATCGAGGCTGTGGAAGAGCGTGCTAAAAAGTTCGCTGCCTTGCCAGGGGTTTGAATTGGGTATGTGATTGCTGAGTGCACTTCATTTTCTCTGCCTTTTCACTTTCCAAATAGTTCTGGAGATCCCATTGATAGACCAGAATAGAAGAGGAATTAACTTGTTTTGGATGAAACTTTAATTTTGCCTTTGACAGCCTGGGGAAATTACTGTATCTTAGAGTATATCTTCATCTCCTACGAGCTCTAGAACAAGGCACAAAAGAAAAGAAACAGTTATTAAAGTTGGCAAGTTACTTCACTTTGGAACACCTGTTTCCTACTAGCAGGTCTCTGTGGGAGTGTCATCTAAGTCAGCAAAAATTGAGGGGGCAAAGGTAATACAAGTGACTCACATCTCTCATTCCATGTTATGTGAGTCCCTCAGAGATTGTCTTCTGGTTCTTTCCTTTTTTATTCTGAGGACATTGCCTTAAAATTAGTTTAGCTGGACATAAAGTGTTTGCATTCTAAATATACTAATTTGCTTCTTTTATTTTTTTTCTTTTTTAATTTCTGCTTGTCAGAGAGCCGATAGTAGGAGAAGTGTGGAGAGGGAAATACTTCCTTTTACTAGGTTCTGATATTTCTTTTATGGCCTTTTCAATGAACAGGATCAATAGTAGATCTGCTCTGGTTTCATTTTATGTTCTGTGTGGTATTCAGCATCTCTCCAAAACAGATGGCATCCTCTTAAAATTTAAATGAAGTAATTTTGTAATGAACTTAAACACTGAAATCTGAAGACAGACATCCCACCAGGACTCCTGGGACTCTTCATGTTTTAAGTACATAGCTGGGTCTCTGGAAGCTTAACATCTCTTCAATATAATGTTTTTCTTAATTAAACCTGTAATCTGTAAGGCAATTCCAGAAAGATTTATGAAATAATTGCAGTCCTTTCATTTCAGGAGTTAGCCTTGTTTCACGCCCTCTGAATTCTTTCTCCAGCTCTTCAGTCGATTTTAGGTTTTGTCCTGCTTTGCTTCAATGGGTCTTACTGGAGTTTGAACCTTAAAATCTTGTAGAGATTGTCTAAAGTGTGTGAGCCATGTGCAGTCCCTTAGGGTTATGTCTGATGTTTTATTACAGTTTTTAAAAAGGGAGATGAGTAAGTCAGTGTAGTTGTCTTCTGCCCTCCTGGAGACTTGGCAGCCCAACCTCCACCTCGTGTCCAAGTCACGTGTTGCTGTAGGGAAGCACTGTTACAGCAAAGCCTTGCAGTGCTAAATACGTGAGAGGGAACCATATAATTTGTTCAACATGGGTAGTTTTCCTTTAAAAATAGTGGTGATTTTTGTCTTTGTCAGGTGTTGCCCAAACAACTTCATTAAATATTTCAGGCTTTTTGCTCTTCTCGTTGATACCTTATCTCCCAAAGCGAATATACCAAGTGGCAAAAGAATCAAGTATAAAAACTTGTCCAATGGTCAGAAGAAAATATCAGTTAATTCTCTGACACACAAAAATAGTGCAGGTATTGAGCTGGTTCTCCTCCTCCCCGATCGTTGTGGTAAGAGAGAAAGCTGCTTTCACAGTTTCACCAGGACAAATGTTTTACATAAGCAGGAGATAAGGGAATGGGGGGATGCCTTTACACTCTGGGAATGATATGATTAGATTATTTCCATGTAAAATGCAATTTTGTTTGGATATGCGTGTTTGGAAGGATGAATCCTATGCAAATCATGTTAGTAGAGACGCAGTCATTCCTTGCAAACAACTTTGTGCTACTAATTCTTTGAAATCAAAGCATTGCATCAGATTGCTTGCCCTGCTTTCTGAGGTGGCCTGTTCCCTGTTGAAGATGCTGTTCATCAAGTAGAATTGGTGCATTTCTAAACTTGGTTGATGTTGCTTGGCAAATTCTGTTGATCTGTAGTAATGGATTAGTTCCAAGAGCAAATCGTGTAATTCAAGTACAGGTGTGAAATAGATTGATTGCTTTTATTAGAGAACAGAGCTATTTAGGATTGTGTTCTTCCGTGGCTCTGCTCTGACAATGTTAGATTGTGTCTAAATTAGTCTCTCTTCTTTTTGTTGTTGTTGTTTATTATTCTTCCCTGTGCAGTGGAGTTATTTTTGCTGCTTCATCAACTCTCTGAGACTCATTGTGTTACTGTAGCACTATTCTGACTGTGGAGTTCCCCATCCCTTCTTTGTGGTTTCGTCTTAGAGTTTAAGTTTCTTGTCTTTACCTACTAATTTTGATCCCATTCTGGGGTTTTATGTAGTTCTGTGTTGGATTTTTGGGAAAAAAAAAAAAATTATTAGTTTGGGGGTTTTTTTTGCATAGTCTGTCATTTAATTTAATCTCTGCTTGCTCATTTCATATCTTACTTCTTCCCTCACCCTTTCCTAGCCTTTTGTCACATTATCTCACTAATTATATGTAAATCTTCTCAAAACTTTCTGATGTTTCTTACAGGATTGGCTGTTTGGTCAGGTGCTGTCTGCTTTCCTGATTGACTTTGAAAACACAACTGAGTGTCTTCAAACACTGAAATCTCTTCCGTCCACGTTTCTCTTATGTTTCTAATGTTTAATGAAATTGCAAGGTCAGAGACTGCACTGGGGTGCAATATTAGGGTGTTAAACATCTTTTCATACCTTAAAGCACATTGTTAGCATGTATTAAATGCTGAAGTAAGGTACAAAGACTGAACTGTTGGACTCTGTGTGAGCTTCCATGCTCTCATTTGTTGCTTGGCTTTTAAAGGTGCTTTTAAAAAACAGTTAAAGTTTTGAGTTAAACTACCAGCATTTGTGTCCGTCCTGGGAGAATTTGAGGTGTTTATATGGATACGAACTATAGTTCTGAAGTGCTGGGATTGGTTGCTTCTCTTTAGCTGTTCATTTGCCTCTGACTTTTTTTCTTGTTAGGTGCTTTTTTCATGAAATTGGTTTCTTCCTCTTGATTTTCTGTATGCCAGAGCAAATCATTTAGGTTGATAAAAGGGCAGGATGGTGCAGGAGCTGGTGGGAGGGAAGCAGAGGACTCTTATGATAAGCTGGCATTTTTTCCTGAATGATTTGGAGCATGTGTGGAACTCCAGACTCATTAGCCCAGGAGAACTCTTTGTACAGGTACATTTACACAGGGTGACCCAGATATTGTAGTGAAAGGTGCCTTGATGTACATAAAATGTATATAACTACAAAGCTGTCATTCTCTAGAATGAAAGTACACTGAACCAAAACATTTTGGGATCAGCTCATTTTTTGAAGTTTTGTTTTTGAAGATGTTGTTTCAGATCATGCAGCGTTCTCAGTAACTTTTTTCTTTGAGTGGCTCTAAAAGCTCTCAAAGTTGCTGATAAAAATTCCCAAGCTAGTGTAGTGGACAGGAAGAGCGTGGTTTAGAAGAAAAGGCTGATTATACGCACTGCTGAGTGGGAAGAGCAAGTATTTATAAACAAGCCTGCTCTGAAAAAAGTATGAACAGTATTTTCTCCATGGAATTTCTTCAATTTGTTATTCTTACAGAACTTGAGATGTTTATCAGTTATTTTCCAGTGTATAAAACTTAATGAGCTTGTACATAAAGCAGAGTGTAGAAGAATTTTCTTTTTCCTTCTGTTTGGCTCTTGATATAACTATAGAAGGTATTGATCAAACTTTTCTCTTGGTTTTGGGTTCTCACAATGTGTAACAAAGCAGAGAAAACAGAGGTCTTTCTCAGGAAGCTTGTGATACATGTGGAGTATTTTTCTTTTCCTGAAAACAGATATTTGGCACTTGTTTGTCTCTTCTGTTTTCTGTCTTTCTAAGCAACCAGTCTTTCCGTGAATGGGGGTAACTTAAAATTTCTAGAGGTGTAGATATAGATTGCTTTGATAGCTAGTAGGGTATGCCATTTTTAATCTTAATTTTGTATTGTCTAGCAGTTCATTGTTAATGAAGGAATTAATTTTCTCTATGGATGAGTCTCATGTGAATTTCTAGCGTTCAGCTGATGCCAACTTGTACGTGTCATTTTCATAGACTGGTAAAACAGGAAAGGTGACTTGGCTCTTGTGACACTCACTTTTGATCACTTCCACTAAGTAAATGGGAACTGAAAAATTCTTACTGTCCCTGAAGAAATAATTTTGGGTTTTTTGGTCAGAAGTGAGTTCATTATTTTAACAACACTGATGTCAGGAAAAGCACGGGACAGCTGTGTTTATTGTTTGAATTGCAATTCTGTCTGAGATTGCAGTGAATGTAACAGTGGCCTTTGAGCAGTTCAGCTTTCCTTCTGCTGCTGCTCTAGGGAATCCAACAGTGCTGGAAAAAACTGCTGGGGAAGCACAGTGAATGTGTGAGCAGCAAGGCTGTGCCGAGCCCCTGCTGCTGTGCTTGCACAGCTTCTAGCAGCAGCTTGTTGGTTTGATTTAAGCTGGTGTTGCTCAGCCTGGGTTAGGAGTGGTCAGGCTTGGGAGTGCAGGATGAGTTTATCCTTAAACTCTGCTGCCTCTGTGTGTAACCTGGCCTGTGTTACCTGGTCGGCAGTCACTTAGCAAGTGGTTTGGAATGCAGGTTGAGAGATGCTTTCTATGTCAGTAGTTCAGTGTGTTGCAGATGTGAGTTCTTAGCCTCTTTATAATGGGACAAATACTGATTAAAATTTGGAGTTTAAAATCCAAGTGATACTTTTCTCAACTTCTCAATACGGGCAAACTGTTTCAATCTTTGTTTTCTGTAGCTTCAGCATTGTAAAGGAGCTGGTGGGTGCTGCTTTCAGGCAGTAGATTGCCATTTTAAACCTCATGTTGTTGATTTATTTCAGACACTGATGGATTAATAGTCTGTGAAAAGATAAGTATTACTATTTAGCAAGAAATAAGTAAAAATAAAAACAAAGAAAAGCTCAAGTTTTAAAGTGTGGAAATATATCCAAATGGGGTTGTCAAAGAATGTTTAGAATAATAGTGGAATCCCCTTTCATGAGGCAAGTAAAGCTCTTGGGATGCTCTGTGGGGAGTAGTCCCACACTGTCATGGGGTTATTTATTGTGGTTGTGGTGTGTTTATGTATTAAATCTGTGATTTGTTACTAACACTTTGGTTTCATGGTGGTAACACTGCAGAATTGTACAGCTGTATTTAACTTTATAGTAGTAATGCCTAATATTGTACATTGGAACATTGTAGCATTCTGCTTTGGTTGTAGAATACTGATAATGACTTAATCCAGTGAGACTCAGTGGTGCTCTTTTATCCATGCCATTCCCTCTTGGGACTTTGGTGTTTATTTATTTGTTAATTTTTATTATTATTATTATTCACTATGTCCTGTGATCCTTCCTGAAGGTATCTTGTGAAGGAAAACAGAGTTTTGCTTTCCTCTTTGGAATTCCCCTAAATTTATCATTCCTAGTAAAAGACAGGGGCTTTGTGTTTCGATCTCTGTAGATAAACCTGAGCTGTATTTCCCCCCTTTTCATCTCATAATTATTTCTTTGAGACAAAGGAGAAAATGAAGGCAATGATAACGTGGCCCTGCTCTTCTGGTGCAAGCAGGCTGATGGAGCTTCCTTGGCCTGTGGTTTGGGATTTGGTGGTGCTGGTGCTGCAGGCACAAACATCACCACGTACAGTTCATGGCACAAATAGTTGGGTCAGCCCCACAGAAGGGCAGTTTCTGCATGGGGTCAGAAATAGTCAGGGCTACCAAAGGCAGCCTGTAGAGACAGAGCCTTTGGCTAAATAGTTTTCTGTGTAGTTTAATATTGCTTTGAGCAGGAGCTGAAGGGCTGTCCAGGGGCTCACATTTTACACTTGTTTGGTTTGAGCCTGCTCGTACCAGATCGTGCATGTTACTGATAAATGTCAGAGATCATTTTCTCTCTCTGTTGTTGGTTTGTTATTGCCTGTTTCTTCTTCTCCATCCTGGAGCTGTGCAAGCTCCTGCATCAACAGGAATAGAATCAAATCGATCCTGAACTAAATCAGTTGCTTTCACGTGGCTCCCTGTGCTGCTCAGACGTGCACGAGCCCAAGGAGGCCCTGAACAGCTCCTGTGGCTGCTCTGTGAGCCTGTGGGTGTGGAAGGGCTGGCTCAGCACTTGCTTGTTGTACCCAGTGTGAGCGACCTGTTTGCTTGAAAATTTCAAAATCTAGAATTTTATAAATGATGAAACTTGAAGCTGTAAGGCAGGAGGTACTTTGGAAACATCTTAATAGCTTACTGCTGTGGGAATGTTTATCAGGAGTCAAAATTGTTTTGCTCAGTTATTCATCCACGAGTGCCAACTGTGATACAGAAAATACTTGCCTTTTTGAGAAAACGAGGTACAGTGAAATGTTTTTAAGGTATGTGGAGTTACAAAAGGCCTTTGGTAAGGTCTTGTGAGGGAAGCAGATAATGCTGTGTACAGTTGCTCTATGGATTCCAGACTTAAAACACTTTTTGCTTTGGTGTGGTGGGGTTTTTTTTTTTGGGAGGTGGCTGGTTTTTTTTCCCCTTCCACCTCTTATGAGCTCACTGAAAACTCTAGGCAGCATTGTAGGCCCCCTTTACATTGTAGAGACCCGTGCATATTTCACATTTAGGTTGCATTGTCCGTGGATATTGGTTCTTTGAGGAAATAGCTTCCCCTGCTGTTGGTGGCAGTTGATTTGTGTTACATTGTTCCAGTGTAGTTGTTGAAATAGTTACCATGCTTTAAATTCAGGAAGGAAAATAACAGTGTGTTACTCACCTCGTTTATCTTAGGACTGGCATACCAGGGTGAATGTTGTTAAGCAAACATAAACTTACACTGTTGGTTTTTGGGTTTAGGACTAACTTGCCTCTGTCTCAATGCTTCTGTTTTATGCAGGGTTCAGTGGTCTCAGTTTAAAGGCTATTTTATTTTCAAACTGGAGAAAGTCATGGATGATTTCAGAACCTCAGCTCCTGAACCAAGAGGGCCCCCCAATCCAAATGTGGAATATATTCCCTTTGAAGAGATGAAAGAAAGAATCCTGAAAATTGTCACTGGATTTAATGGGTATGTATCCTTTGTTTTCTAAAATCAGGATAACAAACGTATTTCCCCAGGTTTTATCATAGTAGTTTGTACTGCCTCTGTGACTGTTCATTTTGCTTCCTCAAATAGATGAGCAGAAGCAAATATGCACTTGGAAATACATTGCAGTAGTTTCTGAACTTTATTATTCTGTCACTGAATGAAAAGTGTGACATGTGACGTGCTGTGATTCATTCATTTTGTTTTTTCAATATGTAGTTAGTTTTTAAACAGTGCAGTTCAAAGAAGCATCATGTAACTATGTGCATTTAAGAGGTTAAATAGACAGTAAAGTCAGATTTCTTTTAGTGCATTTTGAAATACCAAATGGAAAGAGGTCTTCTGGTGTTCAGTTCCTGATTGTTTTGTGGCAGTTCACTGGCTTTTGAAGAAGTCATGCTGTGAGAAACAGGGTGTGACCAGGAGGCAAAGGTGTACCTGGGTTGGAATTGTTAAATTATGCCAAATTCAAATTTATAGCTGAAGTGATACTTACTGATGAAGGACATGGGGTGTTTGATCTGTTGCTGACAGTGTCCTAGATTAAAATGTATCTGTGCCCTTTGCTGGTTTCCTAATTTTGGAAGTTTTTGTTTCCTTTCAAATAAAGCTCCTGAATTTTTGTCTTATTTGGTGTGTCCTTTTTACTAGCTTATGTAGTATTTTTGTTGTTTCTAAACTGGATTACATACTTGCTATGAGCTGAGTCATCCTGGTTGTGGTGCTCAGGGCTTGCTAAGAGACTTTCAGCATTTTTCTCGGATTGTTATAAATGGGCATGTTCTAAATTTTGCCTTCCTGATACCCTTTAATTTCAGGTTTAGAGGTGCTACTGACATGTCCTTAGTGTTGTATTTGATGCTGTATTTATAATTTATACTGTCATTGTTCCATGCTGCTTAATTTATTTGCAGTTTAGGAGTTTGTCAGATCTCCTCTTCCTCTCATAATTGCTTTCATGTAGGAGATTTCTAAGAATGTGAAATTCAGCTTGTTCTCAGCTCCCCAATATTTATACCGGGCTGCTTCACTGCAGGAATTTAAAAACAAACCTATCCTTTATGCTCAAGTCTGCCTCTCTCCCGCCTCCCCCAGCTTTTTGTTAATGCTTCGTTGCCCACAAAATGGGTAATGTTCTCCCAGGGACAGCTAATGAATGGGCTGCTGTTATCTGCTGTTGTTCCCAAGTGCACTGAACAAACCTCTGGATGACGAGTCTGGAGCTTAGGCTGTGCTATTTTCATCCTTTGCTGTAACACTTCAGGGTGCTCAACTTCCTCATGCTTTGCAGTGAAACTCCCAGGCTTCCAGGAAGCAAACTGCATCCATTAGTTACCTTAAAGGAAATAATGCCTGGGGATGTTTCAGGATCTGGGATTGCAGAGCGGTTCATTCAGTAACTCCTGTAACCCCCACAGGGAGGATGTGATTGTAAAAGCTGAATCATGTGGAGATCTGTCCAAAAAGCAGCAGCAGCAGCTTTTGGGTTGTGTCATTTGTATATTCAGGCTTCTTCAGAGCTGTGGGTGTCATTTCAGGGTAGCAGGCAGACAAGGAACCTACTTGACGTGACTTTATTATTGGGATGTTTTTATTAGTGTTTTTTTAAGAGAGAGGGAAAGAGTTCATTCAAAGCAGCAAATTTTAAGAAAGTTTTAATTTGAGTCAAAGAAGTAACACATTAAGAATGACGCCTGTTTTGGGGTCTTTCTAGCTGAAGTGCCTTTTAAAGAAAGCACAAACTGGCTCTTTTAAGCTGTCTGTATTTTACGTGGCATGGTGTCTGCACAGGTTTGCAGAGCCAGATTCTCTTCACAATTCTCTTACAATTGCTTTGGAGTAGGAACTTCTGCCATTTTTTTATCCTTTTATCCTTTGTTAGTGAAGCAAGGAAGTTCCATGGTAAGTTATTAGGGTTCTCTGATGACAGAGAAGTTTTCACAGCATGAATAAAATAGATCATAATCCAAATTTCATTTACGGGGGTTTTTTTTGCTAAAATTTAATATAGCTATTATAAGTAATTTCCCAGATCCTTCTTCAGTCCTGTCCAAATGAATTTTTGGTTTGTAATTCAGTCTGGACTGTAGTGCTGGAAGTGCAGTTTTGAGTGTGTTGGTATAGAATTTTAAGTGGTTACCTTAAGTGGGCAGATCAGGACTATTCATGCAGCTCATGTGCTGAACTAATTAAATTTCTGAGCATTTGCAGTCAGTTCTCGTACTGCTCACACTTTACATTGGTGTTCCTTTATAGATTTACACCAATTTAAATTGCTTCTGGTTTAAAATCACGTTGTTGAACTATTTTAAAAGAATAGTTTTTCACCAGAAGGAGTTTCTGAGGTGAAGTTAACTTTGGGTTTTGCCAGCTAAAAGCATTTGCAGATGTTGAAGGATTTCCATGCAGAGGGGTGATTGTGTGACACTGGCTGCCATCTGCTGCTCAATGCACGAAGTTCACTTTGCTTGAAGAATTTGGAGGGAAACGAGTTGGCTTTTGCCTCTTTCTTTTTAACTTGTTATAGCTGAGAGTAAAATAGGAACACAGCTTTTCCTTCTGGAGTTAGTTGCAGGCTGCACATTTCTTGAGTGTTCTGTCTTACTTGGGGAATTAGCACTGTGTCGATGTTCCAAAACACTTCATGTCACAGCATTCCAAGTGACCAGTTAAGTACAGCAAAATCTGAATTAGCCAGGTACTGATTCCCTAGGATGTCTTACAGATCTGGCTGATGGAGAATAATTTAAAATTCTGTATGTTTTTGTTTCTGTTGAATAGATGGATTTTTGAGTGGACAGTCTAGTCTATTAAAAAATAACAAAATATTTTTAATTATGGATTTCCAACCCAAAACCAAAATGGCCATCACAAGAAACAGTAGGTCAACTTAATATTTTATCTATATGGAAAGATTAACTGATCAAGTAAATTCTTTGTGACTTAAAAGTTGGGAATTTTGTTAAAAGAAGGCACTGCACAGAAGCTGAATATTGTGAGTATGGACTTGATCTTAAAGGTCTCTTCTGAGCTTGGTTTTATGAAGAGTTTGGGTGTCAAAGATTGCTGGTTGACCAATGAAGAGCAAGAGAAGGGAAATTAATAATGCTGGAACTATTGTCAAGCTTAAGAGCCTTCATGTAATAAACTGAATTAGAAGGAACACTTGTTCCTGTGGTTTTTCTGGTTTGTTGAGGATTAGGACTTCCTCAGTAACAAAATGTACAGGCAGTTCTGAAAAACATAATTAAATTGTTGATACTTAGTCACTCTCTGAGTACTACTGGCTTTTAGTTGAAGTGAAGTGTCATGTGGGATGATGAATTGGAGCTGTGCTGACCTCTTTGCACGGAGCTGTTGGAGATCTGGGCATCTCTGATGTGGCTTTTTAGCTAATGAGCAAAGCTGGGGATCCCTGCTGTGTTAGCTCATGACACAGTCTGGAGAGACCATGTACTGACTTCCTCAGAAAATAATGAACGTGGAATTTGGACAAAAATTTACAGTATAGGGATATACACACACATGCATGTCAGTCTGTATTGATGCTGCTCTGGATTTGGTGTCAGTTGTATTCCCAACCACGAAATGGTTCATAAATATTGCATTGTATTGAATATTCTTCTTAGAGAACTTTTTAAATGCTTATGGCTTCAACTTCCAATAGTTAACTGTAAAAATGCATGGTACTTCATAATTTTACTGAAAGATTTCTGTCAGAAGTTTGTTAAAATGTGACACTGAACTTGGATTGAAAGTGTGTGACACCTCAGGTAACTGGGAATTGTCTGTAAAGTATTGCTTGTCTGAAAGGTCAGTTACTCATTCATCAGAGATGAAACTGAGTGCAGAATTGTCAAAAACAGAAATGTGTCTATGTGATTCCTATGGGCTTATACATCACTGATTGTTATTATTCTTAATTATTCTTCCTGATCTGTTCCTTGATAGATGAGTACATTGTCCAGTTGTAGCAAAATAGATGATTTGTAACAGCTGAAATATAATGGTTCTACTGATTCCAACATTTACTGCTTTTTCTGTAACTGTGTTTTGTAAAACCTGAAATAAACTACAAGTTGAGACTTTTTTAGCTGTAGTGTGTATGACTCAAATTTGTTTTGAATCCCTTACAATTTCTGTTCTGTATATTGGAATAGTACAGTCAGAAACTTTACTGTTGATGATCTGATTTCCTTTTCATTGTTTAAAAGATTCCTTTGAGTTGCAGGTGATGCATTTAGGATTCTACTTGGATTTTGTGGTGGTGAGCACAGGAAACAGCTTTGTGTATGAGATAGGGAAAAATAAAGCCTTGAGCTGCCACCCAGTATTGCTCGTGGTAACAAATTTCAGCACTGGTTTTGTTCCAACTTCTCAGTAAGGGGGAGAAAGCAATAATGTTGTTGCTTCCAAAAAATCATACTTATTAAAATAAAATTAAATTGTTATAAATCTATTTCATTGCAGCATCCCCTTCACTATCCAGCGACTCTGTGAGTTGCTGACAGATCCTAGGAGGAATTACACAGGAACAGACAAATTTCTAAGAGGTGTGGAAAAGGTATGTAACACAGCTCCTCAGTCCCAGCCACCACTTAATAACTTCCCAATTGCTCCCAAAGGTCTGCTGGTTTCCTTGGGGCTCAGAGCCAGAGTGCAGCTAATGGCTGCTCTTAAATGCCTTGAGTTTCATACCTTTCAGCAGCAAAAAGCAGTTTTAAAATAACTTCTGTCATAAAAATTAATCTCAGGACTGCAACTGCTGTGTTTTCCTAATCACTGTGTAGTACTCCACCTGTAGTTTGTGGAGGGCGTATTGGCAGTTTTTATATGAAGTCCTTGTCAGAAATGATCAGATGAAGTTGGAATCTTTTGATCAGGCATTTCCTCCTACATTTGGTTTCGGAGTAGGTCCAGAGGTGAAGAAGAAGGGAGGCCCCTTCCCTCCAGTGGCTTTTGTTTCAGTATTTAAATCCTGTTGTGTAGCAGAGTGTGCCATCAGAAGTGCACACGAGTGTCTTAACTGGCATTTTATAGCTTGTGTCAGAACGTGGGATCCTTCAGAAGCCAGGAACACACTTCCAGAAGGTGGTTCCACAATAGGATACTTCAGCATTTCTGAATACTTTGTTCTCCAGAGATCCCTGTTAGAAGTTATAGACACTCAGGTCTGAGGCTTAATATGCTGGTCTCATTAGGACAGTAACAAACTTAATAAAATCCTGAATTTTAGTGTAATTATGGCCTGACCTTGTAAGTGTGAGCAGAGGTATTTTAACAGATAGGACCAAAATCCTATAACTTCTAAAAGTTCTGGGATGTTGTGAAGAGCTGAAGCTTCTGTTTCTGAACTCTTGATGTGTTTGTTGTTTGTGTATTACAGAATGTCATGGTTGTCAGCTGTGTATATCCATCTTCAGAGTGAGTATAGTCCTCTTTTCCATGGAACTTCAAGCTCGTGTTAGTAACAGGGGGAATGTGTATGTGTGTCTGATGTATTTCTCTTGCTGTCAGTAGCTGTAACTAAAATCCAGACATGCAGAGTTCAGATTTTGTTATCACTAGTTAAATCAGCAGCAGGGGTGGTGTCTGCAAGTGTAATAATTTGGAAATAAGTAAAAACCCCTTGGGGACTGACAGTGGGGGCTTTGTAAGTTTGGGATTGGGAAATTCTGTGCAAACAAGATTGAAGTGATTTAAAGTTCCTTTATTAATAACATTTTGTTGTTGTTTTGTTTGTTAGGAAAAACAATTCCAGTAGCTTAAATCGGATGAATGGTGTTATGTTCCCAGGAAATTCACCAGGGTACTCTGACAGGTGAGTTTAGTTCCGAGGGTTAACTTTTACTGGATAAAAACAGTGGAGTTCTGGGAATAGCTGGTACAGGTCCCTTTTTATCTATTCTGATCCCAAATAAGTACCCTTAAAAATGAGGTGTGACATGGAAGAGTGGGGATAGAGGAGGCATGTACATGTATGTTATGTACTGTGTATTTTGATCTCTCTGTAACCTCATTGCTGAGAATTTTTTCTTATTTAAATTTTTTTCTCAAATTTGCATGTTGTAGGCGAAGAAATGTTTTATTCAATATAAAACAGCAAAGCCCCTGATCTATTTGTTCAGTTTTGTTGATCTTTTAAAGCAATGGTATAACTACTTTCTGCCAAATAGGAAAAAATTACTTTGCTGAGGGGCTGGATTAACTTTTCATTATTATTTTTAAAGATCGAATGTAAATGGCCCTGGGACCCCCAGACCCGTGAGTCGAACGAAGGTTTCCTTGTCGACTCCCATGACAACCAACGGTTTGCCAGACAGCACAGAGCATAAAGAGCCCAGCTCGCAGCAAACAGAGGAGAAGAAACACAGGTTTGTCAGGAGGGGAGCATATTCTGAGCTTTTATTATTTTCAGGTTTTTTTATTTATGTTTTGAAAATAGTTTAAAAAAGACTGGCCCTCTAAGGGATGCATAATGGAGTCTTAAATCAGGAGTGATGACTTTGAGGTTTTGTTATGTAATAAGTGAAGCAAATTCTGTTGTTATCATGTAGAGTGTTTAAATTGAAGTAGCTGCTACTTTTTTCTTTAAGTGTGACAAGATACAGAATGTTTGTCTTCAGTAAAAGCTACATCTGCTTTTGTTGCTTGTAGTGAATCACCAGCGTCTGAATCAGAAGGTGCTCAGAGCAGCCCAGTGAAAAATAAGCACTCTGAGGATGATCCTGCAGAAGCAGAAGGACATGAGGTAAAAAGACTTAAATTTGACAAGGACGGGGAAGCCAGAGATGCACCAAACCAAACTGCCTCCAGTGAAGTCTCTTCAGGCATGGGGGAAGAGACAGAAGCATCCTCTACATCTCAGGATAAAGAAAAAGATGCTACCTGTGCCAGACAGCACTGTACAGAGGAAGAGGAGGAAGGTATTTCAGATTTCACTGTCTTCTTTTACTTCGAAAGAGTTGGGGTGTTCTTTGCTGGAGACCAGTGCTGCTGGGGTTGCTGAATGTCTCCAATTGTGCTTAAAGATGAGCTTGTTTATACTTCAAGTTTGCATAATTTAGCAATTCTGTTATTTCTTTTTTCCGTGGTCCAACACTCAATTTGAAACTTACACAAGGGTACTTAAAATCTTCTGAGGCCATAAATTCGATCAGGGTGCATCAAGAGTTCAAGAATCTCTATGTTAGGGTATTATCAGGTGTTCTCATCCTTTCTCCAGAACGGGGGTAGGTCATACCTCTGTTTAACTGTCTTTATTAATTACTGAATTTATTTAAATACAGATAGAAATTTATGTTCTTTCACAATATCTCTGCATCCTATTAGAACAGTAAAAATGATCTCACTGTAAGGCAGGCTCTGTACTTAAGTAAAAAAAAAAGTAAATAACTGCAGTTAAGAGACTAATCTCTTTTTTACATATTGTTCAAAGTTTCCTTTGAATTATTTTTTGTGGCTCATGTGTTTGTACAATGTTCCTCTAGATCATGATGGCTGTACACTTGAAACAGCCATGATTTCATGATTTCCAAAAGACTGTTTCTGAAGGCAAATGGAGGATGTGGGGAAGCAAGAAAAAGTTACTTCTTAAACTTTGTCTTTATCAAGTGATGCTTAATTAAGTGAAGCTACATGTTAAATAAAATAAGTGGACTTTATTTTATGGTATGTTGGGATAGTTTGGGTATCCTGACAAAGGTGGCTCTAATTCTTTACATCTTCTAACAAAATTGGGGTTTGTCTGTTTTTCCTGGCCTTGGCTGTGCTGTGGAAGTTTTGCTCGGCACAGCTGGGAGCGGAAAGCAGCAGGATTAAGGTGTGTTGGAAAATCCCTTGGTAATTCTGTACTTTCTCTGTTCCTAGAGTCCTTCATGTCCCCCAGAAACGTTGGTCCAGACAGAAAAGAGCAAGAAAAAGACAGTGACTCCTCGAGTGTGGCCGAAGAGAGCTCTGAGGAGAGCAGTCAGATGGAGGAGTCTGACCAGCCGCGGGCAGAGAAGGATTTACACTTGGCTGACAGTGACATCAGTGCGTCTGCCACGAGTGGAGCTGACTGCAGTGACACGGAAGAGCTGGGGTCCTATGCTAGTGAAACTCCAGAAAACTCCTCAGAGACCCCGATGGAAAACAGTGATGAAGCCACAGAAGCTGCAGATGAACCTATGGAGCAAGACTAATTTAAATAAACTTAGAGGCAGTATTTTCCATAAGGCTCCGGTTTTACACTGTATAAATAATTTTATGTAATAAAGTGGACCTTTAGTTTTACAAAAAGAAGCAGGTTGTAAAATAAACTTCTCTATGGATTGAACCTTGAAAGAGTTGTACATGATAAGAACTGTGAATACCAGCTCCTTCAGGTCCTGCTTACCGCTGAACTTTCGTTTGGTCAAATCAGTGGTTTGTGTATAGTTTTTTTTATTTAGAATAAAAGTTTTTAAACTGGAAGGTAATTATAATTTTGACAACTTTTTTGGAGATCACCACACCTAGTTGTATGTAAGCAAGAAAGCTTTTTGTCTTGTCTTTTTCTGACAGCTCTAGCAGTTACTTCATATTTTGGTTACAGTTTCGACATTTGACATGTGAAATTTGGGGTTTCAGGCTGGTTTCCGGATTTTTATTTGAATACACACCAAGAAACCTTCTGTTGTGTGTTTCAAATGTGTTCCATTTCACACACACATCTCCACACAGCATGCACACCTCCGTGTACCCTCGCTGTTCTAAGGGGGAAAGGGTATATTTTTCTGTTTCTATAAAAGATGAATACAGCAAATACTTTTTCTATAGGAAAAGACCGAGTTCACCTCTCAAGGCACTTTGCTTTGCCTCTGGAAAAACAAAACACACGAAATCTGGCCCATATGAAACCCTGGAAATACTAACATTGTTGAAAACACCAGAGTAAACACATTCCAAGAGAACTGTTCCAGTGACAACATTTTTGTATACTTCTGAGGTGCCTGAGTGAAAGGAGTTCATTTATTTATGAGAAAATGTGCTTTATGTTGAGAACGTTGTAATCAAAACATTAGCTTAAACTTTTGTAGAAGAAATGTTTGAAAATAAAATACCTTGGAAGAAACGAGCAGGTATTTGCCTTTTTGAGTGCTTCTTGGAGCTTGTGAATATTGTAGAGAAGTCTCAGAGTTCCTCCAAGGTTTGCAGGTGGCATCGGGCTGATCACACCACTGGATGGGAAGGATGGAGACGTGACCCCGGTCATGTTCCTGAGCTGCAGGGCTTAGGGGTGCAGAGGAATCACCGCGATTTGTATAACATTTTGGAAGTGAACTAAATATTTTTGAACATGCTACTTTGACAGCCAGTGTTACATTTTTTTCAAACCAGCTCAAAGCACAAACTACTGCTTTAAACTCAATATTTTCCAGTTCCCATATTTAAAGACATGCAAGCTGCAACCTCCCAGTCACAATTACTGGCTGCCAAATTTATACCTGTTTCTTCAACTGTACCTTTTTGATATTTAGAATTTTTAAATTTCTGTAAAGTAGATTTTTTGTAGATTGTAATGAGTGCTCACTGCCATTGTGAAACGGTATATAATTGTATAATTTCTGTGTGTAAACTGAATGCTTGGGCTTTCAATACAGTATTCATATAAAGCAATAAATATTAATGTTATGAAATACCTGAGTACATTTTTATCACAATTGTCCCTCTTTGGTTTTAAGTTCATGTACCTGAAGTACAAAAATGACCTCTAAAATGCATGCTGATAGTTTCTCGTACTACATGGTCTGCTTTGTATTGTTTGGGGGAAATTTAGGTTTTGATTAATACCAGAATTAATTTGGCTCAGTTGGACTATTTATAAGGTTCTTTCTTGCTGATGTTACCTATCAAGTTGTGAGCAGACAGGATTCAGGGAGACGCTTGCAAAAAAAAAAATCTTACTGATCGAGATCCCCTTGCAGAAGGAAAATTGTACTTTGACTCATTTTCATTGTGCTGAAGGGTTGGATGTGTGTTACCAAATTAAAGGACTGAACCAAAATGTTGAAATTAGGAAAGTTTAAGAATATAGTGACATCTTACACTTCTTTTTTTTTTTTTTTTTTAATAT
>VZTG01007869.1:133161-238437 GCA_013397845.1 Melanocharis versteri | reverse complement strand
GCATTCCCCGGCGGTGGAAAGCGGCATTTCCCGCTGACGGAGGTGTCCCGGTGCTGCCGGAGCTCAGGGCTCTGTTGGGTACAGCATTCGGTGTGCCAAGGGCAGGAAGGGCCGGGGACAGGGACAAGGACAAGGACAGGGAAGGGACGAGGAGGGGACGCGCGGCCGGCAGAGGCCGCCTCGGGAACGTGGGATGCGCTGGGACATCAGCGGAGCCGCCACAGCAGCGCTGTCACAAATCCCTGCCCGGAGAACAAACTCACAGGTCGGGCAACCTTCCACATTACAGAAACCAGGGATGCCTTCATCGTTTTAAATCTTACCCCTCTAAAGTTCACAGCTTTGCAAACTTTCCTCTCAAACTCACCCCCTGGTTTCAGGGAGAGCCGCGCCGCTCCTGTGTTAATTCCGTGGCTCCAGGAGATGGAGCTTTAGAACAGACGAGCATCCCACTGTGGGAAAGCGGGCGCGGAGATGCTCCAGGAGCAGCAGCCTGAGAGATGGGAGGTGCGAAAGGTTTTTTGCCTTGTCCCTGTCCTGATTTGGAAAGGTGTTAAGGAGAGGCTTTGTTCTCCATCAGCTGAATGACTGTTTATGTGGGAGAGAGACACTCCAGCCTGCCGCTGGCGTCACTTATCTCCCCGGGAATCTCAGCAAGGAGTGACAGCCCCTGTCGCAGGGGCCTCTCTCAGGCAGTTTCCACACCCAGGATCTTGCCTTTGGATGTTCTGTTGCTGGGGAGCCTCCATAAATCAGCCCCTGACAGGAACTGCTGTGCTCCGAGGTTTATTCCAGGAGTGACCCATGTACACTCCCCAGAAATTTGGGGAGCAGCAGGTCAGCACACATTTTCCCTGACAAGGTGACTGCTGTGATCACTGAGCTAGAGGGTGATGCCCAAACTAGCTTTTTTCTTCGTTTTCCTGGACCAAAGAGACAGCTTTGACTCTTCTCTTGTACAAGGGATAAACTAAAGTCATGTGGAAAAAATAATTCCGTTATTATTAGGCTCTTCTTTCTCTCTAATTGCAAAATTTAGAACAAAATTGACTTTCAAAAGTAAATGAAATGCCTCGTATTCTTGGTGCTGTTGGACTATCAGAACAGATCTGTGCATCTCAGAGTCTTACCAGCTTCTTTCTACTCCTGGTCTTTTGATTCTTTATTCCTTTCTGCATTCTCTTTGGCTTGTGGAGGAGCTGTGTGCCCTGCACCAAAGGCTCCTCTTCGATCTCCATCTGTCTGCTCAAACACCCCATAGAAAACACAGCTCCTGCCTGTGTGATCCTAAAGGGGGCTGCTGTCCAAGCACAGGGGTTTGGCTTTGTCAGGGCATTATTGCAGAGCTCTCGGGGGTCACAGAACCCTCACCAGGCTTTCCCCAGGCAAGGGGGAATGCCTGAGGCACAGAGAGCTGTCCTGTCTGTCTGTGTGTTAGTATGGAGAGGTGGGACCTTTCGGAGCTAAGTTACCCTAAATAACCAGCTTCTAAACATAAATGTTTTCTTCCCAATCACTTAAAGTGTTTACAGTGGGAGTTTCACCTTTATATATTCTTACACTCTTACAGCAATTTTAAATAATAACAGGAACTTCTAATTTAGGAACTTTATGGAAAACATTAACCTAATCTTTGCACTTTCATAAGAGGGACTATGTATTGATGTATCTCTGGCTGCACCTAGCAACAAACCTCAGGTATTTATAAAATAGGCTTGTGAGTTTTCAGTCATAAGGCAAGTAAAACTATGAAGCGAAAAACAATCCCTCAGTGAAAAACTGAGGGCTGAAAACAACCATTGCCATGGGTAGGGAGGAGAGATCTTCACCAGCCACACCTGATGTGTTTCAGGGGGCAGATTGGTGTCAGCTGGGAGCAATATAAAATACCCAATCCAGAGGGGTGGAGTGGGATAAAAAGAGGCTGAGGATGAGTATTGTGCAGACGTGAGGAGATGGTGTGGTTTGCTGTTTCTCTGCAGGTAAGGGCTCTCTTAATATAACCTCAGCTACTCATTTTAATGGCATGAAATCTGTTTTAAGTAGAAGGAAAATGTTGTGGTGAGGTCTGGTGTGTTCCTAAATGGCTGGGGCACTGACATAGCGATTTAAAGATGTGGTTTTTGCAAGGTGATAGGGCTTTGTGTAAAAATGCCTTATAATTTTAGGGCCTAGAATCAGGTGCTTTCTGACAAAGGGAGGCTTTTAGCCTGGGCTTTGCTGTGGGCAGTGGAAGGGCTGTGGAGGTTGTGTAATGAGGAGTGTTTGGGGTGTGCTCCCCTATAAAGGGGGTAAGGAGTCCAGCCCTAAAGTTATTCCAGCTGAATTTGAGCAGATTCTGGATTGACCAGGGACTGCTCTGCCTTGCTTTAAAAGGGCTGAAAAGAGCATTTGTTTGACTCCTGTTGAGCATTGGTTGGTTGGACTTCTGCCACCATCTTCTCTTAGGAAACTGTAGTAGCTTATGGAGTGCTTTGATCAGCTTTTGTTAATGAGCAAAGCAGCTAATTATGCCTCACTTTTCAATAAAAGTATCTTTTCCTTACGAGGCACTGGAAAACAGTTCTGTAGTGGTTTCTCAAGGTTGAAACAGGACTCTTGTGCTACCACTGGGTTGTACAGGAAAAAAAGTATTTGGTGGTCTCTTTGGGGAGGTGAAGCACCCACAAAAAGTATGAACTGTGTGACTGACGGGGAGCAGAAAAAAATTGATATTGTGGAGCTGTAAAAAGCATGGGCAGAGGGACAGGTGAATCCTCTTCCAGGCCATCTGTGCTCTTCAAAAGGGCAGAGTGAGGAATAGGTGAGCTCTCAGGAACAGCTGTGTTTTGAGGAGAAACAAAAACCAGCCAGCCATCAGGTGTGGTGGTGCAAACTACCTGTGAGCACAAGGACTTCTCCTGCTCTGTGTGCTTTTCTGGCTGGGGCAAGGAAGGTGTTGATTCTGAGTTTCTCTGTGGCGTGTGACTGCTAGGTCTGGCTTTGATTTCTTTTTAATGTTACTTTGACCCTGGTCAGTTCCCACCCTGCAGGAATAAATGAGGTTTGCACTTTCCAGCTGAACTATGGAAAAAGCTCATCTGAGACTGAAGCAGCTTCAACTTGTGTGTGTGCACCTGAAGACAAGCTGAATTTGCTCTGTGAACTGTAAAAGGGTCTTAGGTGGGAGGGCTGAATTCCTTTCCATGGGGGTAATTAAAAATTCTGAGCAAAGTCAGCCAGCCTGCCCTGGCTCAGATGGTTTCCCTGTGTAGCAAGGGGCTGAATCTCCGTTTCAGCTGCAGCTCTGCCTGCAGTCAGTGGCAGCTGGGGGCTGCAGTCCTGGCTCTGGGTGTGTGCTCAGGCTGGGGCTGAGCCCTGGGATCTGGCAGTGCAGGGCCTTGCCTGTGTCCATGGGGGAGGAATTTGCACCTGTGAATGCCTGATGTTCCTCTGGGAAGCTGCAGCCCAACTCCAAACACAGCTCAGCTGCAGGAATCTCTGCCGGGGCCTTGCACTGGGACAGAGGTGTCAGCAAATCCATCTCCCTCCCCCAGGCTGCCGGGGTGGCTGTGCTTTGTGTGAGCCTGAGAAGGGCTGCTGGAGGGGCTCTCCCCTTTCCCACCCACCCCCGGAGCTGTTCAGCACAGGAGGGTGTGATAGATGTTCAGAGCAGCTGTGCTGGGTGAGCACTTGGGGTGATCTATGGACAAACTCGGAGGGGTCAGCCCTGACATCTTTGATCAGGCAAACCCACTCGCAGGCAGATTCGACTGGAATGCAGAATTAAGCCTGACAATAAAAGTGGCTTTTAAAACTTTCTCTTCCTCGCAAGTTTCTTTAACGGGAGCTCCAAATCTTGGCACGTTTCAAGACTTGTGATTTCTTCCATAAGTCATAGAGAGTGAATGTTTATTACAACTGCATTTGGAAGAGAGGCGTAATTTTATGTTGGAGTCTGATGCTTTGAAAGTATTGATACGATGGGGAACTTGTCAGTTGTGGCTGCACAACCTCCCTTCGACTGGGTGGTTGTTAAAAGCACCACCCCAGAGCCAGTGGTTGCACTTTGGACAGACTTGTGCACATCTGGTGCTTTTTAAACTTGTGGGAAGACTGGACAGCTTTTTTTTTTCTTAAATCAGCACTGTTTAAACTAAGACAATCTCTGTAGAAGTGTAACAAGAAAATTATAATGCAGGAGAGAGGTAAAACAAAGGAAAGGAGAAACGAGATGGGAGAGGAAACAGTCTGTGGCAGGGTGGGAATCCAGGCCTTTTACTTCTGGGTACAGAAGGCTTTTCTTCCCAGAGCTCAAAGCATGAAATACTGATTAACATTTCCCTGTCCTTAGCCATCAGCTGGCTGTTCAAAGGATCTGAGTGTGTCTGTGTGGTGTTTGCTAATCTAAATCTACTGCGAGTGGATGGAGGAGCTGGTTAACTTCTCGTATGAAAGGTTATTCTGTAGCTGAAATTGCTTTAGGTGGCTCAGCTGTATTTTGTCAATAAAATGTGCCATCAATGGAGGAATTGGCAGTAAAGCTGCTCCTGTGAGCTTGTAAATGGGAAGCACGTTTGAAGGGCAGCAACAGTGTTTGGGAGATGTAGCTGGCTATTGTATCATCACAAAGTCTGCTTTTTTTTTTTTTTGGATTTAGAATTCCAGGGTGTTTAATTGCAATGGGCTGATATGATTTATAGCCTGGATGTGATTCTTTTATCTCCTTTGGTGGCTGTAAAGTGAACTGTGTGGTGTGTGTGAGCTCAGTGAAGGGCAGAAAAGAGTGCATTCCCAATATATTTATGGATGTGCTGGGAATGCCCCCTGTGACATCTCTGTAAGGCACAGTGAGTGTGTGTGGGGTGCTCATGGTGCAGGGTATCAAGTCCTTTCTCATTTGGGGCATGTGAGATGGAAGGAAAGGTGTTGCCAGGCAGTGAACTCCTCATACTTTTAATGAAGTTTAAGTGTTGACTTCTGTCTCCAATGTGACCACGTGGGCCAGGTTGTTCCTCAGTGCAGCTCCTCCTCCTGAAATAAACAATTAATCTTGATAATAATGCTGGAGGCTGATGCCTTGTGCTTTTCCCCTAATTTTAAGAGTGAGAAAGGATGGTCTTGACAGTAAAACATTGGGAATCAAGCATCCTTCTTCTGATGCAGATTTCCTATGTGACCTGGAGTGAACTAATTTATCTTTTTACTTGCCCACTTCCTGCTTGTTCTATTTATCTAGCCTGTATTGACTAGCACCTACAGGCTTTTGCTGCACACTGTGGTTAATGCAATGAGGCCTGAGCTTCATTAGGGTTTTCAGGTGTTGTGGCAGAACAGGTGAGCTTGAAGAGCATTTCAAGAGACCTTGTTTGTAAAGGACTTTGCCCAGAGGTTATTAGAGAGCAGCATGATCTGGTGTGGAGGGAAATAGCAAAATGTGGTGCCTGGGAGCTTCCAGCTGATGTGATCAGCTCTGTCAGGGTGTCTGCTGCAATCCATGGGGGCAGCAGGGTTATCCTACCTGTATTTGGAATCTGGCCCTTGAAATCATGCTCTATAATGAATTTGTCAGCAGTGTTCAGGAAACGATGCCATGAGTTGACAGAAATGTGAAATCTGCTGTGAGGGCTGTGTGGAACCCCCTAATGAGTCAGTGCAGCACTAGGAGTGTGTCTGGTCCAAAGTAACTCAGGGTCACTCTTGGGCACCATTTCAGGAGTTCTGCAGAGGGTTCTGTGGGCCCCCATCCCACAGGGTTGGTAAAAACACAAGTGGTTTTTTGGAGCTTGTTACCATTTCAAGGCAAGTTGGGAGATGAGCTGAGACTGCAGCTGTGCTGAGCTGCCAGGCAGGGCACAGGGCTAAGATCCTGTTTTCTGTGGGAATACAGATGTGCCAGGCTTTGCTGTGGCTGTGGTTCTGTGAATCACTTCTCCCTGCTGTAACGCAGTGGTGGGAGAGGGCTGGCTTTGATAAAATGGAAATATTTGTCTGTGGGTGGAGAGGCTGTTCCACCTCTGGCTTTATCTGTTCTTCCTGCTGCTCTCTGTCCTGAGCAGCAGCAGCTTGGGTAATCTGGGACAGAAGATCTGTTGATTTAGCCTTTTTTTTAGCCTTAGCTCTTTATTGAAGAGTCCTGAACAACGGAGATGCTCTGGGATATGTCACCCCAGCAAGGTGGTTGTGCTCAGTTTGGCATTTTGGAGAGTGCTGTCCTGCCTGATGATAAAAAGACAGGATTATGGAGCAGCTGTGTTACCTCACTGCAGGGTGGGGGAGAAAGGCGTGGGTTTGTGAAAACTGCTGGGGGATCAAGTGTCTGTTTAATACCAAGCAACCTAAAATAAAAATGATATGTATTCAGACTAGGGAACTGATTCAAGAAATATGGAAATACTAAAACAAATCCTAATTACAACTTTCCACAAACCTCAGGAAATAAAGAGGTTTGTTCTTTGCAGCTTATATACATTTTTCTTTGGTCATACAAATGTTTCATGATTTTTCTTGTTATAGCTGAGCCTAGGCTTAAGGAGCAATACAATTCATATATTCAGTTTATATTCATGAAGCACCTAGCAGCCTCAGCCAGAGATCAGGGCTCTTTCAAATGAGATATTGTGCAGGTTTCTAAAAGAACAGTGAAAAGCCCTTCTACCACACTCTGCAGTTTATCAGTTTCCTACAGCTTAAGACCCAGGCAGCTTCTGAGGGCGCGTGTTCAGTGGAGGCTTAAATCAAATATGAGTGATGTTTTGTAGGAATATCAATTGAAAAACTAGTTTGATGTCAGCAGTTTTGACCAATGTGGGACCGTTTTCAGCTCTTGCACAAAAGCAGCAGCTGGTTTGGTTCTCTGGTAGCTGCTTGGGAGAGAGAATAAGCTCTGTAAAGGTGGAAGGAGAGCTTTGATGGGGTATTTACTCACTCGCAGGGCGAGGTGTTTCAGAAACGTTGGGGGGTGGACAGGATCCCCCAAAATCCACAGGATACCACAAGAGTGGTGATAAAATAGGTGTAGAAGAATTGGCATGTTAGCTGCAGGTGAAGTGCTAATTATCTGCTAGGGGAATGTGTCTGGGTGTGTCTGGAGAGCCAAACATTGAATTAGGCTGAATCTGGTGGGCCCTTGGACTTTAACTTCTGGTTTTATGGTGCTTTGTCTCATTAGATAAAATAAAACTGAAATTTATAAAGAATATCCAGAATCCAGGGTTTTGAGCTTCCTGGGTGAAGGTCCTTGTAGCTCACAATCTGTGAAAAATGACTCTCACAGCATCCTCAAAAGTAGAAGTCCTTGCTATTGGGACGATGTATCTTGTTTTTGATTAGTGAGTTAGTAAATATTCCAGGCTGGGCTGTGTGCACTTGTGCTGGGTTGTGTGTTCAAGATAATCTTCCTGTGCCTGGCCAAGCAGCAGAGTTGGGTGGGGACACGGAGGGAGCACAGAGCCTTTGCTGGAGCCTCACTGCCCCTGACCCTGAAAGGAAAAAAAAAGGGATTTGGTCCAGGTTTCTATGCCATGTAACAGTAAATACCCTGAGCTGTGCGTTCTTGGTGCACAGCAACATCCTAACCAGTGCACTGCATATTCTTCGTGTTTTCCTCAACCAGAAGATTGTGTCCATGGCAGGACAAGGTTCTTTGTGGTGCAGAAAGGGCTTTTTCAGCCAGCTATGCAGGCAGGGCTTGGTAGTTTTCTTTTGGCCTGGGGAAAGACTTGGAAAGATGAAGTTTGATACCGTGGTGCTCAGAAAATAGATTTTTTTGCTTCTGTTGCTGCTTCTGTTGCTTGCTTAATTATAAAACCTGGATAAATATATATTTTGGTATAAATATTACTAATGCTGGCGGTAATTGAAGGTGAACCTGGCAAATGTATCTATCAAGCCATTTCACAAAGTAATCATTTATGAACATAGCTCTATTAATTTGTTTAGTCAGATGCAGAGAAGCAATAAAAGTGATTGACTAAAAACAATTAAAACAGTAAAAGTAAATTGTTGTGTGCATTAAAACCTGCTGAGCCTGTCAGATGAAAATTGTAGGTTTAAATGTGAAAATTAAAGCTATTGATTTTAGCTAGTGTGTATGTGGCTACAGAGTCCTAGTTCTTGTTTCCTTAGCTAGAAGTTGCTGAGACAAGAATAAAGATAATCCTAAAACTCAATCCCAAAAAGGCATGAACCTTCAAAAAGACATCCGTGATAAATATTTGTCTTGTCTTGGGAAGATGGGAATGTTTTTTGGATGACTTATCTTAACTGTCAGTATCTTGACACTGCAGAACTGAATGTAAATATTTACCAATAATGGCAACTTATTGTACTTCAAAGAAGGTGAGGAATGAGACAGAGACATAAGAGAAAATACAGCAGTGGTACTGACCAGGTCAGAGGGCTTCTTGCTTAATTTACGTGCATGACTTTATTGCCATTTTGTTTTAAGTCTAACAGTAAATCTTGCATTTGGCGAACTATTATTTTTTTAGCATTTAATTAAAATGCTAGCACGAAGAGAGGGCTGTATCTGGGCAGGTATTAAGGGATAGTGCCTGGGAATGAGGCTCCAGCCTGTGCCCAGGACTTCAGCCACTCAATAAGGCTTTAAACAAGTATTAAAGGTGTTGGCTTGCCAGTGTTAAGCAATAGGTCACTGTATTATTTCCTCTTACAGTGTCTTTATATCTCTTTATATATCATCCCTCTAGACTGTACAATGTGTTATTTGATAGTTAACTACTTGATCAATAGGCAGAGGTTTTTTAAGTCTTGCTTTGAGAAGTGTAAAGCAGGTTTTCCAACAGCCCTGTTTTTTTCTTAGGAAGCAGACTGAGAATTTCTGTGACCTACAAACACTGAATCTATCTAGACTAAAGCGAGAGATGGGGAAAGTTTGAATTTTTCTGCGTGCTTGAGCAGCCCAGAGATCACAGACAGTGTTTGTCTCAGTAGGGGATTTTTTTAAATGAAAAATTCAGATACTGGGGCTGATTCATCTGAGCACTGTGGCACACCACGAATTCTTGTGAGCCTGTTCTCCCAGATGAACTCTTTGAGCACGTCCTTGCAGTGGATAACACACTGGAGGACACAAGGGACTTGCAGTCACTACACAGCTCGCTGAAGTTTCTCTTTAAGCTTGTCAGAACACCCAGTTCTGCCAGCCTGCCGTGGGGCAGCACATCAGGGGTGGTGTCACTGAGGGCCATCGAGGCAGGAGTGGCAGCTGTCTGGTTCCAAGGCTGTTGTTTGGTGGTTTTTGGGCAGTAGCTCCACCACCATCATTTAGCAGTAGCGCTGTGCTGGTTCAGGAGGCGGCGTTTGAAACCCAGGGCTTGAGCCAAGCACAGCTGCTGCCCGGTGCCCTGTGCAGGGACAGAGTCCCCCAGCCCCACAGGGACACCTCCAGGCAGCTGTCCCCTCCTCCAGGCTGGCAGGGTCCCCACGCTGGGTGGCTCTGGGCAGTCACAGGGGAGCTGTCACAGGGGTGTCACTCCTGGGCTCCACTTCAGCCCAGCTCAGGAGCATCTGCTGAGGTGCTTTGCTGAATCAAATTCCAGCAAAGAAACTTGTCAGAAGCGTTTTACCCCTACCCATGCAACTGTCAGGGTGATCTTAATCCTTCCAGAAACTTCTGTGGGAAGTGTATTTTCCTAGGGGTGACTCTCAATTTGAAGGGAGGTTTCTAGTGGATTTCAGTTGTGGACTGTGAGTTAAGCCATACTGTTTTGTTTTTTTTTTTTCCAATTTCTGGCTTTTAGATTGATACTGTTTTCCTAGAAAATAACAAGAAACCTTTATTAAAAACAACATTAAGCCTTTGTGTCATGTTGATGCAACAGCCTGTGTTGTTACGTGTTTATAAAGGCATTGCCTTATGCATCTGTATAATCTCTGGCATGACCTCTACATCTGAAGAGTTTTCATTTGAAGCATAGACTGTGAGGAAGAAGAGGAGCAATGACTGAAAACTAAAGCAATTTTCTGGTGGAGCATGTTCCCTTTGTTTTAAATTCTTGGTGATAGTACAAGGGATGACTGGGAAATGTAGTGTTCAAATGCAAAGGGGAAACAAACTGTACCCCCACGAGCTGAGTGTGTCTTCTCACTGTTCCTCCAACAACTCACAGCTTACTCCTAAAGTACTTTTACCCCATTTTCCATTGAATAATGGAATGCACTGCTCAGGCAGTGAGCCTGGTAGACAATGAGGATAAATGTGTGACCACAGATGGACAATAGCTTTCCCCAGTATGCTAAAACAACAAAGTGAGATACTTAAATTTTATGGCCTTACATATGTAGTCGTTGTCCTGACTGTGCATTTTCATATAAATAATAATTTATTCACGCCAATTTTATTTTCACTGGTCCTAAAATTCAATGTGTTTTATGTTTAGCATTATCACAGGAGGAAACTATTCCCTGGAGGGCAGGAACTTAGTGAATTTTCACATAAGCACCACAGTAGCATTTCCTTCCTTGTGGAGACTGTAATGTTCAGCAATTCCAACCCTCCTGGGAACTATAGTGTGGCACCTTTATAGCAAATAATTGGAGTGGTTATGCTCCTACGTGCTGTTACTGGCAATGCCACGCTGAGCATTTGAGGCAAAGCAGGTGTGATTTTGAACTCTGCTTTAGGAATGAGAGTGTTTCTTTTCCTGTTTATAAAGATGTGACTTGATCAGGATGAATATATTGAAGTGAAGGTTAGTTTAAAAAAATAAATGGAACTTTCCTGCCTGTTTGCAGAGGGAGAAGGGATGTGATGTGTGGAGCTCCTGTTTGCTCTGCTGTGAGCAGCAGGTCAGTGAAAAGGATAATGGCTGTGGGGCAAAGGACCCTGAATGTGAATGGGAACTTCTGAGGCTCTTCCAAAGGGGAATGTCCCCCCTGGGGAATGGAGCAGGTGGAAATAACACTGATTTATCCCTAAATGGCTTGCTGGAGGTTAGAGAAGATGCACCTCCAGTGGGATGTTAGAACTACATCAACTCTTCTTCGCATGAGCCTGTGGCTGTTCTTTACAAAGCACACGAATTAAGAATAAATACTCATTTCCATACTGGCTGTGTCCCCATATCTTTGATAACATTGGTTATGACATGAATTCAGTTTGGTACTGAAAGCTTGGCTCACCTGTGGAGATGATGAGGTTCTGAGGGACCAAATTTTGTGATTCTAAGCACTGCAGAAATTCTCATCTGGAATTGCAACTCCTCCTGGTATTGAAGCTGAGATACAGTTAGAGGTGCTCTTAGTCCTGAGTCACCTTCCTATCCAGAAAATTACTTAGTTGGAAGCTTGGTTCCCAGTGTGTACTCCCCCTTCACATTTAGCTTTTATATTGTGGTGAGACCAAAACAAACTTTTTGTATAAGTGGCTCTACTGCCAAGACTCTTGATGCACCACAATGCTTTAAAATGTAAAGTTGAAATACAGTAATCACTTTGTAATTGTATTTTCACTCAGGACTGAATAACCTGTTACTTTAGGTATTGCAGAAACTCAGTTTTAGTTTTTTTCCCCCCATGTATTGATAATACAAAATTCAACTTTGTTACAGAACATTAATACATAACTTTCCCTGCAGTTTTAAATGCAAGCTGTATTTAATATATATGCAAATGACCTTTTTCATAGAAGTAAAATTTCACATAAATTGATAATTAGCAATTCAGCTTCTGCTGTGTAACGTGCATTATGGCACTAAAGTGCTAAACAGATCTGATTTTTAAAAAATTCAGTGTGAACTATGACTTTTGGCAGAATATTACGAAGCAGTGCAATGAAAAAATAGTAAGTTCTAAACATATAGGCCCTAAAAAACTTTTTTTTATGATAGTTACAGTGGGTCCTATAAAAGCTAAGTTTTGTATACAATCACCCCTGAAGTTTACTAGTTGGTCTTTAATCTTTTGGGGTATATGGAAGGTGTGATTACCTAATTTTGCATGCCAAAATCCAACATGAAAGCAGAATGCCATTTTCATTCGAGTCAGGGTGCCCTGTGGTACCTGCGTTCATTCGGCTACAGGTGGGGATGGCAAAAGGCATTGAAAAGCTGCCAAGGTAAAATCTGCCCAGGAGATGTTGCTTCCTCCACCATCTCTCAGCCTGGAGGGTCCCAGACTGTTTGCACTCCTCAGGTGGGAAGTGAGGATTGACTGTGGCACTACCTGAGGGCTTGGGAGGTGTTTCTGAGGTGCAAGCTCACCTCTGCAGTGAGGTCAAGCCCTGCCCAGCAGCTCCCTTCTGGCTCAGCCAGTGCTCCCCCAGCTGCTACTTTGACTTTTTCCCAAAAAAGCATCTGGTTTTCTGCCTGTTGCTCCCTCAGATATCAAAGGGGGAAATAAAACAGGGATGTTGCTGTGGAACTGCCTTCCCCAGCACCAGCCCTCCTTGTCCCACTGCACTTTGCTCAGATCCAGCGGGTGAAGCTCAGTTGGGATATTAATCATGAGAAACACGAAGCTGTTTTGCTGAGTGCTGTGTTATAAGTCATTGTCTTTGGAGCCTCTTTTTTTGGTCATCTTGACACACTGTGGAGAAGCTTTCTGCACATCTGCCTCCTTTTGGAGAGAGAACTCTCATCTTCCAGGAAAAATGAGACCACTCCATTGAGTTGAATTGAAGGGCTTGGTGGAAACCTTACTTAATCATAGTTTTGGGCATCATTTCAAACAAAATATAAATCAGGCCAGATCTATTTGAGCTAAAGCTCAAATCTGCCAAGAAGATTTGCAGACTTGAGGAAAATGCAGTCCAAGTTTTACATCTTACACAGAAACCCAAACTTGCTACGATTTGATCACCTTTACAGAGACTCTGTACAGCTCCAACGAGACACCTTTTTTCAAACACTTCATTTAAACTTTATGCCATGAGAAGATGTGAACTCCCACTTTCTCCAGCTCTGCAAGGGGAAAAAAAAAATGACTGTGGCTGTTGTGTTTGGAAGTGTATGTGCACTTACAGGAGGGGTTTGCAGAGGAACAGAATTTGTTTCACTGCGTGGCTGGGGGAAGAAAATACTCGTGAAGTGTTCCAGTCCTGATTTAACATGTGCTGCAGTGGATAACTGCAGCACTGCCAAGAGAGGAAATAGAACAAGATGTGATGTAGAGCAAAGATAGCATTTCCAGAAACGAGGAGCTGTTTCTCCTGGAGGTTGCTGGTGGGCTGTGGTTCCCCACTGGAGTAAGAAGTACTGAAATGAAATTCGTGTTTTGTGCGAAGTGCTGAGGTGCTGTGCAGTGCTGCTGCAGAGAACGCAGATGTAGAATAAATCCAGAGTTTAATGTGAGTGTTCTTGTGGACTTTAAAACTCTGGGATTTCACCTGGCCTCTCTGAGGATGCTGTAATGAGTCTTGATAGTCCTCTGAAGGGCTGAAAGATGTGTTGTGGCAGAGATGTGTGTCCTGCTTGGGGGTGTTTAAGGTCCTGGGGTGCTGGGTTAGACACAGCTCTGCTGGCTTTCAACGGGTCTCCCTGGCTGTAGTGTGTTGCAGCGCCTCAGCCTTCCTTCTCCTTCAAGATCAATGATATCAATTGGGTAGAATTCCCTGATCGAGAAGGTGATTATGGAGAGGAGGCTGAGGAGCCTGTGTAGGCTGTGCACCCCCCCCTATGGCAGGTAACTGTCCATCAAAAGTAGAAAGCAGAGTCTTCAACCAGGTCCGCTGTTGAATAGAAACATTGTTGCAAAAATCTGGAAAGTCCCTTTTTCTGTATCGTTGATTGGTTCTCTGTTGATGCCTTCTCCTCATTGGTTGTTCTCCCAGTTCTGTACCCCTCATTGGTTGTTCCCTGTTTCCACACCCCTTCCAAAGTGTATTTAAACCCACGTTTTCCCTGGTCGGGAGGCCATTCGTCACCGGCTAGGCTCCAGACTCGACCCCTTCACTCCGAGAATAAAGGATTGGATCCTCGGTCTGGAGTCGTCTCCTACTCCTTGCCCGCGCCACTGCCTGCCAGCACACCGAGCTGTGCTTTCCCAAAAGAGCTGAAGGCGGAAAGGCTCTTTTAAGAGCCATACCATCGGACACTTCCCGACAGGGGAAGCCGCGGGAGGACAGCCCCAGCCCGGAAGCGCTGCTACTTAGGAGAGCAGGGGCGCGCTCATCGCTCCCCCACCGGGTAGCGCAACAGCCCTTTTCAGGGCTAGAGCTGCAAATCCTCCTTAGGCACCTGCTGCCCAAGGTCCTCCGCCGGCCTGCCGGGCAATTCACAGCAGCCAGGCGAGAGCGACAGTAGTGGATTTAATAAAGCTTGTTTAATGCAGGCACTTAATTCCTGTCCTGCTTCTCTGCCTTACTCTGACCTGCTAAGGAGTTTGCTTAACCATTTTACAAGAAAAAATCAAATATGGAAAGACAGTCATTGTCAAACACCACCTCTCTGCTTTTGGCTAGCTAATTATTTTACTTCTTTCTTTACTCTTTAGCAAATGCTGGAAAAATAATTATTTTACAGACCTGTTTTATTTTTTTTCCAATTCAAAGAATGCTTGAGATTAGCCAATAGTGGTTTGTTCTTCAAACTAATGCTACGTGTTATAACAGAGCTTTTATTTTTAGATGTTTTTGCAGCAATAAGTTGGGGTGAAAAAAGCGCCTTTGTTTGCCTAATGACGTTGGCTTTATGGATCCATAGAACATCAGTGCCTTAATTACTACAAATGGATAATAAACACTTTCCTGGATATGAGAATGGGAGAGACACAGTGTGACTGTCATTAGGAACAATTGGATTTTCCCGTGATAAGTTGGTAAAAAATGTAAATACTACAAATAACCACCCGAGGGCTTGTTGAGATAACGGTGCCAGAAACCAGGCAGCAAAACTGGGTTTTACAGAAATTGCTTCCTCTGTTGGAGCTGAATACAGAACAAGCTGAATGCCCATTCTCAATATCCTCAAGCTGCAATGTTTTTTAGTTTGTGACCGTTTTGCATTAAGATATCTGGTGCATAGTTTCCTTGAATTGCTGTCAAGACCTGAATATTGGTGAAGGAGTGGTTGAGATCCAGTTTTTCGGCCAAATCATCACAGGGCTGTTAAAATCACTACACTGCCCATGGATTTCCTACCAAAACATGGGGAATTCCCTCCTTGCTGGGGTCCCTGGGAGCTGTCAGGACACTCAGGAGAGAGGGAGAAAGGCAGTGCAGAGCTGGTGGCCAAAAGCCTGGCTGGGATTTGGGGGTGTTGGCTCTGACACCCCAAGCAGGAGCTGATGGGAGCACTGGATGAGCTGCTCCTGGTGTCCAAGGGATATTTTGCAGGGAGCTGCCACGCCATGAATTGAGGAGGATGAAGCACAAGATAAATTAGCTGTGCCATCCTTTGTAGGGAGGGTTTTATGATGTATTCTTCCCTGTCTGGGGCTCCCATCATACCTACCCCTTAAAATGAAGGCTGGTGAATAATGGCTTAGCAGGCAATAAATACATAATGCAATGCCACCTTTGAACCTTGTAGCTTGTGTGTAGGTCAAAGATTATACGGGTTGTAATCATGATTTATGCGCTCAGTCTCTTGATATTTTTTAGACCATCTTTGCTTGTCTGCTGGTATGACTTTAATTATTTAATTATTCTATTTCAGGAGGCCTCTGTGATCCTTCTGATACTGCTACAAAGTACACTTTTTATTTTTCTGAATATGAAATAACTCAAACTTTGTGTTCAAAGTACAAAAACTTCTTGTGTTTATCAAGGCAAGTATATTCAGAAAAATGTCAGTAAGTTCATCTATGCAAGAGTCTATATTCAAAGTTAACAATTTGTTTAAAAGAGAACCTAATTTATTACTAGTACCAGGCTTAGCAATTGTCTGTCTTTGAGCAAATAATGTAAACTTCCTAATTGTTGCAGAACAGTAATTACACAAAGAAATCTTGACAGCTTCGGTATTAATTAATCTCTCAGTGGTTGATTTGAAATTTTTTAACTGATGAATGATGGCTTGATCTCAAAGCTTCCAGGACTAATGTTGTTTGATGTTAAAAGTGCATCAATCAACCCTTAAGCAGAACTTGACAAAATAATGTGATAGAGATGTTGTCACGTCTCTCCTGATCGTGTTTCTTTGCTGTACCTGAGGTCTGGGCTCACCCGGCTCGTGCTGAAGGGCTTTCTGATGAGATGAGAGCAAATATTGACATTTAGTTTTGCTCTTTGCTGTTCTTGCTGCTCAGCTCTCAGGAACTTTGCTGCAGATGAACGGGACTTGCTCCCAGTCCTCCAGAGAGAAGGTGTTCACAGAAAGCTCTGCTTCATTCCCACCCTTTCAGGCTGAGCTGCTGGATCTGGTGATGTGTGAGCACCTTGTGTTTGCTGCTGCAAAGCAGCTCCCACCTTCCATTCAGACACTTGGGTGGGCTGTATTCCTTTCCTGGTCATTCCCTTTGCTCTGATGTTTGAAGTTCCCTGTCCTGTGGAGCAGCGGGTGATCTCCACTCACCTTATTTCCCGTAGGACCTCCCAGTGTGCAGCTTTCACGCTGTGCCTTGTGCTGTATTTGGCAGACTTGTTTTGTGTTCCTTGAGAGAGTCACAGATAATTTTCTCCTGGAAGAGGTTGGCTTTATGGTATCTATGCTCAAACAGTGATGCAGCAGCCAAGGAATCACTGCATTCCTTCTTCACTGGCATGCTCTGGGAGCTTTGTCACCTGAGGGGAATGACTGATGTGATCCTTTCCAGGCTGAGCCCATCAGCGTGCGCGTTTCCACGAGCGTGGCTGTGGTGTGCTACTGAAAACCTCAGGCTGTCTCTCAGGAGGCTTTTCTGTGGTCCCTGGCAGTCTGTGGGATGGAGGATGCTGGCTGTGGGAGGGATGCTGCAGTGTGTGCAGCCTGAGTGCTCCGAGGGGCTGCTGCCCTGGCACTGCCACAGCCACGCTGGGAGGGCGTTGGCACATCACATCCTCGGTACCAGCTCAATGTTTTAATCTGCTCCCTCTAAACCACACGGCCAACAGATTTCAAAGCCGTACTGTTGTCTGCTGTCACTGATATTTTAATCCACTATTAGCTATAGCAATGTATTTTCACTTTGTGTTTCAGTTCTACTGATCTGGATAATCCCATTAGCTGTCCGGGAGCTCGAGCACGGCCCATCAGAAGAAAACCTCCGGACTGCAGCACTCAAATGTAAGTGGTCCTGAACATATACAGTTAACAATCAAGTGTAATTGCAAGGAATAGTGCTTGGAATAGATGACTGCACTCCAGCCCCAGGGCATTGTGGCAGATGCAACATAAGGTTTAATAAACTAGGTCCCTGTTGCCACTATTACTATATAAGAGTAATAATAGCAGTGAGAGTGAAAACATCCATCAAAAGCTGACAAATCTGACACAGATTATACATATGCACATGCACAGACTAAAGATGCCACTTAAATCTGATGGAACTGCTAATAAAAAATCGCTAATGGTCTTAATGAAACATCATTTTGTGCTTATTGCTCCTTTCACGTGAGGTTATTTTTGTGGAAACAATTATTTGAGTGTTGGAAAGAGGTGTTTGTATTTACAAAATTAAATAGCAATATGTTGCCTGATAAATCACAGACACAATAACTCTATTCAGGGAGGACCTTGTAGTTAAAGCTTAAAGTCAAAACTAGAAGCATGGTGAATATACACTCTTATTTTTAGCACAGAGGCTGTGTCTTTCTTGTTGTGTATTCCACCAGGAAACCCTGCTAGACAAATGACTCTTATTTCAGTTTGTGGGTGGCCTCGTTGCAGATGTGCTTTTTTAAGAACCAGAAAAAGAACATGTGTGTGATTATAATGAATTCGTGTGTGGGTAGGTTTCTTTTTCAAACAAAGAATGTCCCAAAAGAAGTAGCAAGAAGGACATTCCTTTGAGCTGATCCAGCTATTGCTGCTGGTGGTGCCATGAGAATCCCGTTCAGGGGGCTGATGTCTTTATTGGAGCTGGCAGTGGTACCTGCAGGATGCAGTTCTGGCAGGATTTAGGCAGGTGACAGCTTTGGCAGTGCCTGATGGGCCAGGTCATCCTTCCTCCCCCTCTGGAATGAAGTGCTCTGAGATCCGTTGGTGAAAACTAGAGTGGGTGTGAGTTGGGTTGGGGGGAAACTGTTCATATAACCCAATTTTTATGGCACGACTCAGTGCCAGTGTCCTATTTAAATAAGAGCAAGCTGCATGTCACCTATGAACTTAAAAAATGGTAGTGTAAATAAAAAAAGGTCTGTGGTTCAACTGTGTGTATGCAGCCATTTTCTGTCTGTGTTTGCTCTGCGCTCACAGCTTTGGAGCTCAGCCTCCAGACCAATGTTTCTGACTGAATTTCGAAGTGTGAGGTGAGATGCAAACCCCGTGAGCTGCTCCTGGGCTGTGTGCCCTCCCCAGGGCTGGCAGCAGGTGCCTGCAGCTGTAGATCCCAGCCTTGCAGGTAAATGCTGTGCTGCCAGCTTGGGGCTGTGCAGTCTCCTCTCTGGCTGGTACCTGTGTGTCAGATAAATCACTGCTCACTGGAGCAGCAGCTTCCCTGGATGCTCTGGGGCTGTGCAGGAAGTGAGGGGACTCCCTCCCACCAGGCAGAGCCTCAGATCCACTAGAAATCATGTTATCCCTGTTTTGTGGTTTGGTTAAGTAATTTTTCCTCATGCAATCAAACATGCTGGCAGTCAAGCAGTCTGCATGCTTAGGGGCTTCCTCCTGTGTCATCCATCAGTTCAGAGCAATTCTGGACATTTCTTTTCCTGCTGCTGGTAGTGGGACATCCAAGGAATCTGGGTACCAGAGTGCTTGTGCCTCATCAGTCAGTGGGACCTGTGATTGTGATTTGTGTAGTTGGGCTTTCTTTGGAGCCTGTTGCTGAAAAAATGTGCTTTTTTCCAAGCAAACATCCTATTTGCATTCAAATGCAAGTGCTAACAATTGTGTGAACCTGTTGCAGGTGCTGAAATATGGCACCTGCTCCAGGGGGGTTAATAATAACACCAGTAAAGGAAAACGTAGCCATGAGGCTTGCTTAATGTGACCTCAAAGACTGGGTTTGTTCCTCTGGAAATGTATGCTAATGAGAAAGCTATTCAATAAACCTCCTCTTTTCCACTGCATAAAATGTGTGACTGTTGGAGCATTTAGTTTTTGGTTTTCCAAATTAATACCTTGCAGTATATCGATGTTGTACATCCCTTTGGGGAGAGTCAGGCAGGGATAGAGACACTCTCAACTCTAGTTTTTTGGATACAACTGTTCAGACTTGCAAGGCTCCTATTCTGGGAGCATTTGGAAGCCTGGCTTTGACTTTGAGTCTTGTTTTGTGCTCACCAAGCCCAAGGAACTGCGTGGAAATGTTTATTAATTGTTATTGCTGTTGAAAAAAAATTATGGCAGCACCTGAATTATGCAAAGGTGCTTCCCAATTCAGGAAGGTGATGTATAGGCCACAGCAGAGATCACGTTTGTTGAAGTTAATGTTCTTTAAGTGTGTTCTTTGTGTATCTTATTAGACTTACTTGTGGCCAATGACCAATAAAAACACTGCTGGATTTTGCTGGTTTTTTTCCCAAATGTGTGATATATTCACATTTTCCAAAGAGGAGGGGTTTGTTTGCATTGCATGGTTGTGCTGCAAGAGCTAATATATTAAACATTTTCCCGAAGGATATCAGTGGTCTTTAATTAACTTTTTTCCCATAGGCCTATAATAGAGCATTATACAATATTTGGTCAGTACCCTGCTCTCCTACTCCTGGGTAGGACTTATTGGCTCTCATTTCCTGGGGGAGCATTAGGAGTGCAGACAGGAAGAATGCATCAAATGAAAAGTTAATTGTGTTTAAGCTGTGGGTGAGAGGGAAACAGGGTTGAGACTTCTATTCTATTGTGCCTCTACAATAAGAAAATCTAAATATACAGTTTCCTAGGCCACTAACCCGGGAAAGCAGGGGAAAATTAGCTCAATCACAGAAAGGGCAAAATATAAAATATGCAGGCAGCCACAGGAAACTGCCTGCTTCAGTCTGAAAGCTGGTGACAGGGTGGTGGAGGCGAGAATGCCCCAGCATTCATGGAGATCACTTCCTGAGGAAGGATAAAATCCTGTCTGCTACCCAGACTCTGCAAAAGCAACAGCGAGGGCTGGAACAGAGGAAATCATCTCTTTACAGGTTCCTCATAAATCATGGCAGAGTATTTGCTGCCAGGCCGTGGGCAGGGTCGTGCCCAAGCCCTGCTGGCAGGGGTTTCTTTAGGGAAAAGCCAAATGGGGAACATCAGAGAGGGGATTTTTGGCACTTGGAGCAGCTCTGAGCGCCCCAGCTCGCGGCTTCCTCCTGCAAAATCTGCTTTGTGCAAGGACATCAGCTCCCAGGGGGGTGATAACATGAGAAATAGCAGCTGTTTCAGAGCAGGATTTCCAATATCCTCCTCGCTGGAGATGTCCCTATTGCTTATAAGACATTTTCATTGGAAAAGCTCCAACTGTCAGCAGCAATTTACCCGGCGAGGGTCTGTTATTTTCTGCTCTAATCTGGTTAATGGGGCTTTGTGGAAGCAGGTCCTCAGATGTTTGCTTGATCACTGCTCCCAGTGAGACAGTTCTAGATTTTCATTTTTTGGGGGTTTAAGGTTCTTGTATGAACTAAAATTTGGTGAGAGTTGCTGCATCAAAAAGGTGGCTTCTGCCTTAATTCTGTGCCAAAGCACTTGAATCTTACTTAGCATGGGAATTTCAGCTTCAATCCCGATTTCTTTGATACTTTGATATCAATTAAACTTGATAGTTTACTCAAAAATTCATAAACCAGAGGTTTGTTTTGCCTGTGAGGTTTGTGACTTTAGCAAAAATGGTTATGTTCATTTAGAATTCATCACCAACTGCACCTGGTCCTATTGCAGGTTTGAACAGTAGAAGCCAACTCCAGAGACAGAGTTTTGTTAGCTTCTGGTGAATGGGACATGGGAGGAGGTGGGGAAAGACAGACAAAAATGCAACTGTGATGATTCTCTTGGAGTTCGATTTGGATATTTTCGGTCTGTAGAGTGCACAGACCAGCATTCATTGAGTGGAAGCAGCTCAGGACCCTTCCCAACAGTGAGCATGTGTGTTCTTGTAAATCAAAATTAACTGGTGTGCTGGGATCTAATGTGCCAACTGCACATGGCAAGTGACAGCACCACTGTGGCTTTATTGCTTGGATGCTTGTAACCTCTAGAGATCTTAATTGAGGTTTCATTGCACTGTTCATGCACTTAATTAAAAAAATCAGGTCAGTTTAGTGTCCTGATTCTGTAAATACCTGCATGTTCTTGCCCTCATCAATGAGTGATTTTGCTGGAAATATTAATAAAATTAGTAACGCTTAAATATAATAATGAACCAAGCAGATTGAGTACTTGTCTGTGACCCAGGGTTGTTGCTTTAAGGCCAGTACTGATGATGATGCTTTAAGGAAGGTGGATTATCAGTAAATGTGTGCTCAGTTGTCACAGCACAGTCAGAGGAGCTGCACTCTGTGCTCCACATTCATATCCAGGTGCACCAATCACTTTGGATTTTCCTTTCAATGTGATGTGACAGACTGTGACTGACACTGGGTAACAGTGAAAGTGATCACTGCCCAGGAATCTTGATTGGCAACCCAGGGAAATAAAAGTAGTTTTCTGGAAGAAGCCTGGTGGAAGGACCTTAAAATAATAAAAAAAGGGTTGGGGGAGGAATATTTAGCTTTTAATACAAAGGAATTCCCACATACATCCGACTTTTTTCCTAAGAATATGTAGATTAAGTACTAAAATGCATTAAAGTCTCTCTGCTCTACCACACTGGTTTTATTCAGATTGCAGGCACACAGATGCTGCTGTGCCTGACTTTAGCAGTTATGTCCATAATACCAAAACACGATGATTGGATTGAGGCATCCGGGCTGTTTGTACAGAACACATTTAAATTAATCTAGAAATGGTGGTTTTCATTGAGATGGACAAAGTTAAGAGTTTTCTTGGATATTTGTTGTGTGATGGGCTTTTCTCTGCTGTTGGGCGTTATGTAAACTCTCACTTTAAACAATTTCTTTGCATATTGTTTTTCCATGTAGCCTGAACAAGAACAAAATTGCTGCAACACTTCTAATCCTGGTGACAGCACATTATAAGAAATATCTCCTGATCTCAGACATCATTAACTGTGATTAAAACAACTGGCAGTGGTTTGATGAGCAGCTATAAAGGACTGTGTTTAACTGCCTTCTCAACCTTTTGTTCTTCTAACAGGACACTTAGATCAAATTCAGTATCAGTGGAACTTAAATATGCAGTTTCAGGTAGGATGAAATAAAGATGATCACAGCTTGCATTCATTTGTGGGGAGAGCTTGGAAGACATCATAGGAATCTTTATTTGAAGTTTGAACAGGATTTTTTTCTTGTGTAGACAGAAAGGTTGCATTTGAGATGAGCTCAGTTCTACGTGGATGATGGGGGGAATAATTCTCACACTGATTTGTGACAATCTAACTTAGGGTGCTGATGTTTCAATGTCTGGCCTTACCCAGTTCTTACAGGGAAATGCAGGATGAATTCTGGATTTATGTGGTCAGTAGTAACCAGGCTGTATCTTTCTAGCATTCAGATGTTGTGAGGGCTGTAGAAGCTCTTCCTGAAGGAGCTTTAGTTAGAATCTCATCTCACTGCCGCAGGCTGTGTAGAAAACATCCAGCAATAGCAGAGCCAGGTCATTATTTGGTTTAGCTACATGTCAGAGCTGTATCTGTGAAGTAAGGATTACACAAGAAGTTTGTATATGTGTTTAAAAAAGTGTCACTTTCTTTTTTTTTTGGGTTTTTTTTTGGTGTCACTGGCAGGGTAAAGGCACAGAGCAGGGTTTTGGCTGTTGGCACTGCAGAGCTCACCTGAGCCTGGAGCAGGTTCTGTGTTACGGAATCCTTTCCAAGTTCCACAGGCACCTTTGCTCCAGCTGCTCACTGGGGCAAATCCACCTGTCAGCAGGGCAGGTTTGTTGATCAGCCTTTAAAGCTTTGCAGAGGTGGCCAGCCTGAAAACCCCAACTAATTATTCAGTGTGTTCTTTTCCTCAGTGGGGGTTGCGTGAGAGAACACCCAGTCCCTGGAGAAGGGTTTGATGCTCAGTGCCAGTTCTGCTCAGACCCACCATAAGATGAAGGCTCATCCTGTGGAACAGAGGGAGCTTGAAGTCTCCTGCTGCTCCTGGGTCTGTCTGGGGCTAAATCTCCCTCTGGAGCCTGGCAGGGCCAGCGCTGCTCCCGTGCTGTCCCATCTGTCACCGATGCTCCAGCAGTGACACATCTGAAACAACAAAGGCCTGCACCTATTTTGACCAGTTTAGAACTTGTCAGGACTAAGTTCTAAAGTTAGGACCTGCCTGAAAATAATGGTGGTTGGAGAGAGAGAATCTGGGCGCTGCTAGGAGCCTTTGAGTACTGAACTTGCTTAAATTGTGCTCGGAAGGCAGCAGGGCTGTTATCAGAGCATAAAGGAGTTTGTATGTGAGTCTATATATGGATTTCTCAAGATCTCGAATCTTGAGGAGAATTTAAAGCATCTGAATTTTTCATTATCTCAGCTCTGGTAAAATATGAAGGCTTTTTATGCTGTGGCACAGCGGTATTTTATTATAATTTATTTTTCAGTAGGCCCTAAGAAGCAGAGGAATTACTTTCAAGCAGTCTAATTTATAGTCTAATATTTATATGGGACTGATTCACAAGTAATTAGGTATCTGTGCTTGTATTGAATTTCCTTTTAAAGAGCAATAACTTAAGTCTATAGAAAATGCTCTGGGATTTCACACATTCCAGAGTCTGAAAGTGTTTGTTTTTTCAAAGTAAACAATGGATGGCACTTATTTCCCTGCACGTAAAACAAGGAAAAAACCTCTTTTTCGGATGCAGAAGAACACAGGTTCACTATAATAATGTCCAGTAGTTGTATTCCAAGGCTGATGATTTCAACACCAACTGGATGGTTTGGTGCCTCTTTGATAAGTCAAACTCTCTAGAAAAAGTGAGTTTGGAGTTTCTTAAATCTCGTCCTGGGAATTTTTTCCCCCATCCAATTTATAGAATCTACACGCCTCTCTTGTGACTGCTTTGTGCTTGACAGAGTTTCCTTAAAAATGGCAAAAAGAGAGCAACAGAAGCAGGAGAGGGAAAAATCGAGGAAAACATCGAGGCACCTCTTAACCACCCTTTGAATTCTTGTACAGAGAATTGCAGGTGAACTGAGCTGACTCGGCAGGAGGCATTTTCCCCATTTCCCAGACATTTCCCTCTCCCATGTCCTTGTCATGGGAGCCATGTGTGTTGCCTTGTCGCCTCTTCTTTGGTGGCACACGAGCCTTGCCCTGGGCAGATGGGCAGGTGGCACCATGACAATGCCAAACGCCCTGCTGGCAGGGGGAAATAAAGACTGGATGCATCAGGATGGTCTGGCTGAGCTCTGCAGAGACAAAGGATACCAGGGTCATGATGTCATTCCCTTCCCAAAGGGCCTCTTTTCTTCTGTCAGTGGAAGGGTTGTTTTCTTTTCTTTTATCAGCTTTACCTGACATTAATTAAATTGCTGACTAAATGCTGTGTTCTGCAAGGGGGAAATGGGGGCTTCCAAAGGAAGGGCAGGGATTTAAAGCCAAAATTGCAATGGTTCTTTTCTAATGAAGTTCAAACTGTTTTCTCAAATGTTCATCGATGCGGTGATTTGGATTCTTCTATATAGAGGGAGATTGTGCTGGATCTTCTTGGTTTTGAAAAGCATTCAGTGGATGGAATTACTGGGCATTTGGACAGGATTTGTACACTGTATCTGTTCCTCTTAATTGCAGTAAGATAAAGTAGGGATAACTTAAATTTTTAATTCAGACTTGGAGAAATCTAGCAGTATTTGGACAATGTTGAGAATGAGATTACAGAATCTTAAATATATGCTAGGACAACTTGGATAAGGAGCAAATCAAGGTCGGCTTAATGGTTAAGTACTTTCCCAAACAGCAATGAGTTTAAGCTTGTGCACAAGTGTGAATTTGCAGAAAATTACCAGAATTTCAGAGCTGAGCACAGTTAGTTCTGTTCAGAGCCCCCTCACCATGGGGAGCTCTTTGGGGATATTGGATTATTGCTGGTGTTCTTTGGTTAGTGTTAACATTTGTCCTTATGGACATCTGGATACTTTCATATTGGTAACTCTTTGTAGGGATCTTTTTTAAGGGTGTGTCTGTGTATAATTATGTAGCCCTGTAGTCTGTACAGAATTCTGTTATCCAAACTGGACATAGCTGCTGTTCTGAACATTTCAGCTTTGCCTTGAGCACTGAAACTTTGGGTATAGTTACATAAATCACCTAGTAAACTCTTTGCTTTCAAGAATTGGCTGGAGAGGTTGCAGATTTGTGGAAGCATCTTTTATACTAGGAAACTCCCTCCCAAAACTAACAAAACAGCTGCTTGCAAGCTAGAGTGAACTGGTGAGTAAAAAGCTGATTTTTTTCCCCCCACAATTATTTTAAAATTGTATAATTGCTACACTTGGGTTGTGCATTACCAGAGCAAGTAATATTCTGCATCCAGTTGGAGTTGTAATAATATAAACTGCCCCACTGAACACCTGTTTGGATTATTTTAATGGTTCAGAAGCCTGTGGAGCATTTCCCAGGCCATCCTGTGCAATCGCTGCCTGGCAAACCTGGCTGGGGCAGTGCCTGAGCTTCTGGAGCCGCTGCTGCTGTGTGAGTGATGTGTGAGGAAGCTGGAATGTGAAATTCCCAGCTCTCCGTGAAGCTGTCTGTGGGGAAGCAAAGAGAACTTGGTGCTTTCACTTCTCCTGTAAGGATTGCAGTGAATAGGAAAATGCTGTTTTGCATTTTGTCTGTGAGCTGTGAGATTTTTCAAGCCCACGTTGCTGCGGTGTGATTTTGGGCTTGTGCTGCTGGAAGGGTGAGATCTGGAAGACTGGTTTTGATAAGCACTTGCCCAGCAATTATGAATTTGGTTATGAAGTGGAACATCCCAATCAAGTCCCTGCTCCAATTCCTATTTACCACGAGTTTTGAGAAAACAGAGCTGAGGAGAGAGAAACCCTGAAGTGTTGGAGTGGGATAAAAGTCCCACTGGTGTTGGGGAGACTTTGCCTCGGTAGAGTCACCTTGTACTTGTCTGTAGGAATGTCACTGATGAGGTAAGGTGGAAAAAGATGTGGGTTTCAGTCACGGAGGGGTGACTCTGTCCTGAGAGTGGGTTTGTACCTTTCAGGTGATTTAATGCCTCTTAGGCAGAGTCAGCTGTAGGAATGAAGCCAGTGTAATTAAGCATCCCAGTGTTGTATTTCTTACATAATCATCCGACTCTGCAGTGACTTCAGAGCTCTCACTACCTACAAGTTTTATTTCATCACTGAGGATCCTTTCTGAGATGAAAAATACTGCTGTGCTAGCTCTGCTGGCAGGGGGAGAGTGCATGGGAAATGTCTGAGTGCATCACCTCTGTTATTTTGGCTGCGATCCCTGCAGCAGGATTGCTGTGGCTGACTTCCCTGGTGACAGTCCCTCACGAGGCACAAAGGATGTGCCATGTAATTTGGACTGAGCTACCAGTGAGAGCCCTCCTGGCTGTGTGTATCAGTCTTAGCAGCTGCGAGTGTTTAAATGGTTTAATATCCTCTTATGCTGCTGCATCTTAAATAAGAAGCAGAGCCAGGGTTATTTCACACTTATTTTTATTACCTGTACCTTTATATCTCTAGAAACTGATGGAAATGAATTCTGTACAGGGCAATGTTTAATTCAACAAAAACTTCTGTATATTAGTCTTTGTGAAAGCTGCCTGAAAATATTTCTGTCAGGAATAGGGCTTGGAGTTTGCGGCTCGTTTACTTTTACAGCCCCTTATGTCAAGTTGTAATCATACTTCCACCTAGTATTTTATGTATTTTTGATGCTCCTGACTCAAAAAATAAACACTAACAAAAAAATAAGAAGTTACTCTTGTTACTCAAAATATTCCTTGTAGCTAATCAGACTTCTTACATAAACTTCTATTTCTTTGGGTGTGAGAAAAGAATGATGATTTAAAAAAAAAAAAAAAAGACCTGGTAATTTATTTTTTAGTAAATGATTTGATTCTGCAAAATTGCTATGATTCCAGCGACATGATTCTTGCTGAACATAGGGCAGCCAGTGACTGCTCAGCAAGATGCAGCAGGACTGTTTAATGAGGGGTGAAGACAATACAAATGCAAATCCAGGAAACAGTTGTTTTTTCACAGTTGGTAGGCCGTGTTGCAGGTGCATTTTTTTAATGAAGGCTAATTTGTCTCATATTTTAGCCTGACAATACTTGGCATTGTAAGTATATGGGCTTACTTAAGAAAACCTTCCCTTTACCTCTTTAGGTAAGATTGGGTATTTGATTTCAAGTGGGTTGAATATTAGCTGGAGTTATTCAGAAAAATCCTATTAGATTTTTATGAGAGAAAAGAGCCTTTTGATTATTTTGACAGATTGGAGCAAGGCCAAAATCAGCTCTTTTGCTTGGATATAAATCCTGAAAGGCTAAGATAAAATGGAATAGATTGGTGCTGATCAAGATTTACTGAGGGAGAACCAGAACCAGAGGCAGGCTTGAGTACCACAGCAAGTCATAAAAAGGCCTTGGACACCTCCTGTCACATCAAACCCAGAGCAAGAGCCACTGGCCTGGCTTGGGTTGGCCAAAATCACCTTATAAAGTTCACTGTGTAGCTGTGAAAAAAAAGAGAAAAATTACCCTGGGCATAGGCAAAAGAAAAGGCTTTTTTGCAGTTGCTTATTAAGCATCATGTGTAAATTATCCATTGTTATCCTACTGTACCTCAAAGCCTTTTAAATCTCTCATGCCTCTCGTATCGACTTGTTTTCGTCCAATATGAGCTCTCATGAATGCTGGATGCTGAAGGACTGGCTCAGAAATCAATTCCAGCTTCTGAAATATTACCTCTATGCCAGTGACTTCTGCTTCAGGGAATCTAGTTCAATATCCTATCTTACACCCATATAGATGACTCCTTCAGCTTTCGTATTTCTGGAACATGCAAAGGGATATTTCTACTATTGTAAAGTAAATAACACCAGAAATCAATGTGTGAAAAGGGTCTGTGATATCTCTGGCACGGGTCAAAGGAATTTGGAGTTTTTCCCCCCTCTCAGTTGAGATGTGATCCCAGTGGATAAGAACTGAAAGCACCATTGCCATGATATTTATAAAAGCAGCATAATCTGGCATCTGAGCTGGAAGTCTCAGTGAGGTGTTGTATCCACTGGCATTTTCGTCTTGCTGCTCTTGCACAGATACAGAACTGCTAAAAGGATTTCTGTATTAAAAAGATGCTTATCTCATTCAACTGCTGAGTTCACTTTAGGAGAAGGCTTTAATAAGAAATTGCCTGTGCAATGGAATAAAGTCAGATTAGCATCACAGGGGATACCACTGAGGGGTAGTTTGCTACATACTGCTCATGGTGAGGTGCGGTGTTATAGCAGGATAAAATTGTGGAAAACAGAAAAATTCGGATATTTGCCAAGGGCTGTACTTAATTCACGTGACAGATTTTTTTTTTACTTCTCAGAAGCGTTTTTGAAAATGATCCCTCAGTTATTTCAAGGGTTTGGTTTGAGCAGTACCTTTGGCATTTATGCCTGCATCTACATTGTGTGTGCGTGTTCCATCAGTGAGAATTGCAGCCAGCCTTACTCGAGGAATCCTTTAGAGAAGATGATGTTTAAATGTTTAAATTAACAACCCAAGGCCTCAGTTATGCAGAAAGAACCAAGACGGTTCCTTGGCAGAGTCAGAGCTCCTATGAAAATGGAGGATAAAGGGAGTTTTGATCAGTTGCAGGGATTAACGGGAAGGAAGCAGTTTAACAAGGTGGGATATCAGAAATGTAGGTATTTCAGAGCCCCTGTTTTTTAAAGAAATTCCTGCTTCCACAGTCAGAGTTTCGCACCCCACAAACTCCGTTCCTGCAGCATCCTCACGGCCACACAAAACTGAAGATTTAAAATATTTTGAGACAGTGGAGTATGACACTGACTTGCTTTGCAACAGCATTTATTGATCAATGCAAATTTAACTCAAAAAGCACAATAAAGCAGAACAGCCGGAGAGCAGCAATGTTTATAGTGAGTTAAGAACAGCTCCTGTGAGTGCAGCTCTGATGTGCAAGGTACCAGGGCTGGAGGGGACACAGGGACTGGCAGGGATGACCCAAGGAGCAGAAGGGTGGCCTCAGAGGGGCACAGCAGCGTGGCTGGACAGACAGAAAGGCTGCTCACACGAGGAATCAGCTGGTTTTGCACTCCTGGGTGCTGTGATATGTTAATTTATTTCTGTCTAGTCAGGGCAATGATGGACACAAATCTCACTTCTGACTGAAACCAAATAAAATCATTACTCCCCTAGAGCAGCTGGGGTGCTGACAATACTTTAAAGAAGTGTATCCATCAAGAGTGGAGCTCTAAAATCAGCTTAGGATGAGGTCCTGAGCAGAATGGTGGTATTCCAAATCAAATACAAATACTCTGACTTAAATAATTGTGTAATAAGGGGTGATTCTTTAGGTGTTCAGTTTCACCTGGCTTTGAGAAAAGAGGTTTGTTTCCTTTCTCCTTTACTTTGCAGGTGTAAAATTTCACTTTGATGTACCATATCTATACTCTTGAAAGGTGTGCTCTTATTGTATCATGTTTTACGGGCATAAATAATAGTTGGTTCTTCAGGTGCTGCACACAATCTTAATGATGCATGTAATGCATTTTTAAGCTACAAACTTGCTTTTTATTTTGATTAAGTCGCTGATAAACTTGCTGGTAAATAGTGATTACTTTTTTTAAGTAGCAAGTTCCCAGAGTTTATTTGAGGTGTGGTCAATAGCACATATTCCACACTAGACTGCCCTACTGCTCATAATCTGGCTTATTTTGGTTAAATGCAGAGTCAAGGTTTCCCATCAAGCAAATTTCTGTCTTTCTGAATGGCACCCTGTGTGGCTGCTTCCTTCACCTCTCTGTGGGGAGCTCAGGTGTGCCTTGGCAAACAGTGAGGATGTTATCTGTGATCAGACACCTGCCTGTCCTATTACAGCTGTTCTCGTGGCTCCATCCCCTGCAGAGAGCTCCAATGCTTTCATTAACCTGTTTGAGAAAGGTGTGATAACTCAAAATAATGAGCTTTGGAAGTTTTCAAAAACATAAGACCACAGAGGAAATCATGCACTTGCACATGCAAATTTTCTTTAGAAATTAAGGTTGGATGGGGCTTGGAGCAACTTGGGGTAGTGGAAGGTGTCCTTGCCCATGGCAGGAATGGGATGAGATGAGCTTTAAGTTTCCTTCCTGCCCAGACCATTCCAGGATTCTGTGACTCCAAAAGCTCTCGGGAAGCAGACTCTGATTTTTCTCTCAGCATGGCCCACGATGGGAATTGATGTTTTGGTGAGAAGCTCCTGACCAGCTCTTCCCAGAGTGGTGGGAGGATCTGCCTGAGCCTGCCCACTGCCATGTGCCTCTCGTTTGCCTGCTGAACTTACACAAACCTGAGCAGTATCTGGTTGATGTTTTTGAGAGTGTGATGCTCTGCATTTTCACACCTTGCAGAAGGGCAGCTCTGACACAGCTTCACCTCCCTGAATGCAGCAGGTGAGACCGAGGCTGTAAATCTCCTGGATGACAAAACATAAAATCTGCATGGAGCATCTAATCTCTCCTGTTCTGACTGATAAAAAAGAAGGGTGGCTGGTGGGTTGTAAATTAGGATGCAGCACAAAAGTTTTACCTGGAGGTGCTAAATCATTTAACTGTATCGGGCTTGTAGGGCTGTCTTTGTTAATAACTACAGAGAGGATTATCTGCATTGGGGTGGGGAAGAGCTCAGGGGAAGGTCAGAATCTGCCGAGCCTTTCCTGTATGAATAACAGCCTCTGCAGATCCTCGTGGATTACTTTTGTCATTTTTGTGATTACACAGTTTTTCATCAGGACATTGGCAAAGAGTTGGGCAGCGTGGCAGTGCTGCACACCTTGAACAGCAAGGCAGTGCATGTGGAGGGGAAAAAAAGGGCTGGTTTCACTGGCTGGGGGTGGGGAAGCAGGGTATTTTTGTTTAGATTTCCTAAATAGACAGCCAAAATCACTGAGCTGTTTAAATGGATGCTTTACCCATACATCTGAGCTTTTGTGATGAAGCTTATTCTGGACATTCTGCTGGATGTCCACTGATTTATATATTAAAAAAATAAATTTAATCTTCTCTAAGTTTGATTGCAGAAATATGTTGAAATACANACATTCTGCTGGATGTCCACTGATCTATATATTAAAAAAATATATATGTTGAAATACGTTGGTGTCTCTCTTCTAACCATTGTCACAAGGCAATCCCTGAGCTCTTGCTGTGTGTGCAAATGCACAGGTGCCTCTACATGCAACACACTGTTAAGGGTTGCAGCCTGACTCTCAGTAGATTTTGTTTAGAATTCTCCCTCTTCCCTTTAAAATTGAGCTGTAGCAGTTCCCTTGCAATTGCATGGAAATCCTGCAGCAGCAGACTGCTCCCTGCTGAGCCCAGGCTGCAGGAGTGAAAGAAAAGCAGGTGGTGAGCGTGCTGTGACTTGGAGGGTTTAGGCAAAAGATGGATTATGGATTTCATTGAAATTTTAAGCTTTTCCTCCCTTCTCTTCTTTCAGAAGCTGGAAAGATCAGATGGATCCTAAAACTAAAATCTTGAAGCGTACAGCTGAAAATCTCTGCTTCAGATCACCGGTGTGCTTTTTTTTGTGTGTTTTACAAAGAACTTTGATAAACCAGAAATTCAGGAGGAGGAAATGCATTCTTTGTAAAACAAATAAGTGTGTACAGAGGTTTGTTTGTTAAAGACCCGGTGTTTTGGGATGCAATTAGACCACAGCAACTGAGGAGGAGTAACCCAAGCGTTTTCCAAAATCTGATAGGGATTGACCTGTGCAGAATGAAAGAGCTTTTCTGCATGCTGGTACTTTATGACTGGAAGAAGCTGCACAGGTTAATGGTATTCCAGACCCTTCTGAGTTTGCCACTGCTGGTTGAGTTAATTTAGGCCTTGATTATCAAAGCAGCTCACAGTGCTGGCCTAACTCTGCTCCTACTGAAATTGGAAGGGGTTGGGGTGAGGACAAAGCCAGGTGGCTTTTGGAAACACTGCTGGACCCTGGGTGTCTCTATCCAGCCTGGGAAAAGGAAACTGTGCTCTGTGAGAGGCAGGAAACTTGGAATTGTTTGGATAAAGTGTTAGGGAACAGCATTACTGAGAAGAGATGGTAGGTTCTCTTCAGCCATTACAGCAGAGAAAATATTCCAGTTTATTTTAGTATTGGTGTGCATTGGAGCTCCCAAGATAACTTTTGTGAGTTATTTTAATTGACTCTGGGAGCAGGGGAGTAAACATTATCAGGTCTTTTGATTTGTTTATTTGCTGAAAGAAAGGCAGACAGAAATTGTGGAAAAGCTGGGCTTCATCCCAGATTTTTGCCTCTTCCAAGCTCCAAAAAGATGTAAATAACCAGCCTGGGAGCATAGGATGGAACTCTGGACAGCAATATTGCCATGTTGCAATGCAATTGCAGTTCTGTGGGGTTTGTGAGTGGTTTGTGGGGAGGAATCAGGCAGCCAATGCCTTATGAGATTTCTTTGTTGCTGCAAAGGGAGAGGAAAAGCGAGCTGCTTCCCCTGCAGATCAGTGAGGGTGGGAGATGCTGGAGCTCTGCCTGGGAGGTGCCAGGGATGGAGCAGAAGGGGTCAGCCCGTGGGAGCTGTGCCTTGGGCCCCATCCAAGCAGGCTCAGTGAGACAAACACAGCTTGTCAAAAGTATGGCCGGGGCTCTTGTGCACAAATCCTAACTTAATTTGGGGTTGGCAACAGTGTCCCAGCAGGAGGGTTTCACTCAGGATCAATAGGAAAGGCTCAGATTGCTCTGGGGGCATCTTGCTGCAGAGGAAGTTAAAAGCTGTGTCTGTCAACAAAGTTGCCTGAGAGAATCACAGAAAATGGAATTTTATAAATTCAAAGCAGTGTGTTTGTTTCAATTCTTTCAGGTATTTGTGCTACCCATTTTTTTATAAAAAGAAATTAATAAGATGTCAAAATAAGAAATAATGAAGATTTCCTTGCAAGCGTGCTTACGTAGAAAGGGAACGTGAAAGCTACAAGGAAAGCAAAATTACTTCAGGATCCCATATCCTATCTTCCCCTCCTTAGTCCCCTTTGTTTTTCCATTTGTTTTGGGATGGGAGGCACCTCATGTCATTTGTGGAATGAGCGGAGAGAAATCATCACCTCCAAAACAATCAGTGCCAGGCCAGGATGATCCTGTCACTTCGTGTTGATACCATTCCCGAAAAACAGAAGCAGTGAAGTGAGCCTGTCCTTGGCAGATGGGTTTGTCTGTGGCACCCAGCTGAATCCTGGTCTTTCCTCACTCTCCTTGCCCAGCAGCAGCGTTGGTGCTCCCCAGCAGGCACGAGTGCCCCTTCCAAGCCAGGACAGGGATTTTTCCAGCACTGGCAGCTGGAGGGTTCTTGGCCATCCTTTGGCAGCTGGGCTGATGCCCCAGGGAGGTTTTTGGGGCTGCTCTAGGGTGGTGTTGGCTCCCAGATCTCTGCTTTGCTTTCTGGTTTAAATAGACTGGCTTTGGTGCTGTAGCTGTGCCCTTGCTTTCTGGTTTAAATAGACTGGCTTTGGTGCTGTAGCTGTGCCCTGTGCCTCGTGGCACCGTTACAGTGAAAGATCTGTCAGCGTTTTCAGGAGATGGTGTTAATTTCAGGCACTTAAACCTCAGCAATAAAAGTTGCTTCAAGCAGGAATACGAAATACAAGTGCTTAGTAGTGGTGTTAATATTTATGCCCAGTCTTTCAGAACAGCAGTTTAACAACTCAAAAGAGATTTCAGCTGAACTCTCCTCTCTGGCTGCTCTCGGAAGGTGGATTTCCTCACTGGCCATATGGGCACCAGGGATGTTTTTCACTAAGGATGACAATTTGCCTGCAGGGGACAGTCATTTCTGAGGCAGCTGAGCATCCAAAATCATGGGTACCAGCAGCAGGAACCAACAATTTGGTGTTAAAACTCCTCACAGCTTCCAGCACCACAAGATCTCCCCTTGTGGCAGAGTGAGGATCCTTTGGGAAAAAAACCCAAAACCACCAACACATGCTGCATGGAATAAATCCCTTGCTATTCCTTTTTTAACTCCAGTGAGAGTTTGGCTGAGACTTCCAACACATTTGCTTTCTTTGGGAGGTTGCCAAAGGTTTCTGTACTTATTCTTTAGTTTGCATCACATTCTCCAAGTTGTAATGCTGATTGGGTGCCTTTTCATGTCAAAACTGTAGTATTCTATACTTTAAAAAAAGAAAATCTATTTTTTTTTAATCTCTTGCCGTTTTGAAGCAAATGGCAGCAGTCAATCTCTGAGAGGGAGTTTGCTGGGCACAACCTCAGCTGTTCCCCAGCACAGCTATCGAGGTTTAACCCAGCAAAGGAGCTCTGTGGGAGATGCCTTCTCCATCCAAGAGTCTTACAAGCATAAGGGATCCTTCCAACTTGACCATTATTTCAAATCAATAGCAGCAGCAGCTGAGTTTCAAACACAGCAAGATGTGGGTGAGCTGATGTTTACTCGTTTCTCACAGTAGCACTACGGTCAGAGCTGAGTCTGTGATGCAGAGAAAGAGCTTAGCTCATAAATGGTGTTACCAACCCATCCCCAGTCAGAATTCCAGAACCAAGGATGCTCTGGAAGTTTTCCTTGGAGCTCCCTGGGCACTAACACTGAGTAAGAGCCCCCTGCTCGTGACCTACTGTGCCTGGACCATCTGGGTGTGTCTTGGCTCTGATTTTCCAGCATAGCTTCCAGCTTTGCGGATGAAAATTTGGGATAACCTCAGAACCATGCAGGAATGTGGGTCTGTAGTCCCCTGTCTTGTGTTAGAGAAGCCCCACGGGTGTGTTCTGGCTCTGGTGGGATCACCTGTACAGACTGACCCGGGGGGTGTTTGGGATTTTGGAGCTTGCTCTTACAGCTACATGGCCTCTACCAAAACTGGGGCTGGAAAAACATCCTGTGAGCCTGTCTCTTTCAATATTTTCCTGCACTGCTTGGCACACTCCTTTCTCTTTACCCTTTCCCTGCAGTAAATCTTGTTCTTGCTGACAGGCCTGGTAATTGCCTTATGTAGAATGAAAGTCTTCCATTCCCTTTGTTTTTATAGTATGCAGCCTTCCCCAGCGAAGTTTAAAAGGACAGAAAAATTCATGGTGTTTGCAGTAAGAGCATGTTTTATGCTTCCCTGCTGCTGCAGCAGAGACAATACTGCCCTGATATGGAGATGTCAGGGGCACAGGCCTGTATCTAAGGCAGTAAATGTTTCTTTTATTTCTTATTCCGCTTTATTCTGGTTGCTATTAATTTTAAACTTTTCTTGGCATTCGCAGCGGTAAAATGGATAAAATCTTGAGGCTTTGTTCTTCTGCTCCTGAACCAAGCCTTCAAAAGAGACTCAGATGGGACTTGGGCTTATTCTGCTTTCAGAGACAGCTGGGAACTCTTAAAAATATATGTGAGCATTGGAACACCACTGCCTTGGGGCTGAAGGCATTATCTGTTCCTGATGAACTCTACACAGAACATGTGCAGTGGGGATGAATGGAGACAAATGTCTAAAATCATCATATAAAAAAAGAAAATCTATCTTCCAAGCCCCTGTGCTGTGTGGAGAGTGGTCCTAAGGCTGCGTTGTGGGTTTTAGCTGCACCCTCTGATGTGCAGCAGCTGAAGGATGTGCCTTGGCTCAGCCCCCAGTGCCCAGGGTGTGCCTCTTGGGTGTGACCTGAGTGAGCAGAGTGTGCTGTCCCTTGTGCTGTCCAGCACCCCAATTCCCCCTCTCACACCTCTCTCTGAGTTCCAGGAGATGGGGGGCACGAGGTTCAACTCCTGCTGTTCTGTGATGATTGGTTTCAAACTTGCCCTGGCTTTGGCAGATCAGCCTCAGAGCACCCAGGGGAAACAATGACACGTTTGCTGCTCTCGATCTTGTGTGTGTCAGGATTCCAAAGGCTTTACCAGTTGAGCTCAGATTAAGGAATCTGTGGTGCTTGGCAGTGGTGTGTAGGGCTGGAAGATAAACTCAGCTGTATGTAACTGCCAGCTGAATTTCCACAGCCTTTGATTTTATCACTGGAGCATTGACGGGAGGGTTCAGCTGCGTTATTTGGGTTCCAGACTGGAACAGGTATTGTCATGTTAATGGAAGGCATCCCACAGCAAGTTCTGCCCTGGCTCACAGTCTGAGCAGCCAAGAAATAACAGTTCCTTGCTTGACCCAGACTGGCCATGGAATTGGGCTTGCTGGAACAGGAAAAGCTGTGTTCAGTTTTTCTGGGGATGTGAGAGGCTGTGAGAACCCTGCACTGCTCAGGGCTCGCCACATGAGCCCACTCTGACCTGCAGTGGAGGCACAGTGAGAAATGCTGACACTGCCCTCTGAAGAGATGAGTGAGACCAGTTTTGTGTTGTTAATCCCATACCATTGTACTAAGTTCAGCCCTGTAAATAAATATTTGCTATATAATTAGGTAGTGTTGACGAATGTGAGCAACTTGGGCTGGTGGAAGATTCCCTGCCCATGGTTAAATGATCTTTAAGGACCCTTCCAGCCCAAACCATCCTGTGATTTTACTGTCAAAGTTTTCAAGAGACCTCTAGCCAAGATGCTGCTCCATCATTTCATGGGAAGGAAGATCCCTTCAGAGCATTCCTCTTTCTGAAGTGAGATTTCCATTCTGTTCTGTGTAAATAAGCATGGAAATGCTCATCCTTTTTCTCCGATATTACAACAAAGGGGATTTATATGTGAAATAAATCTTTGTAAATCTTTGCAAGGGTGCCTACATTATTTATGGGGGTTTTAGTTTGGTTTGCATGCCATATTGCTCTCTTGTGTTAAACACTTTATTCACCACCCAGCTTTTCACATTAATCACTGCAGGATGTGCTCAGTTATCCCTGCTCAAGAGCCATCTATTACATTCCACTGGCCACAGCCAAATGGTCTAATTTTTGTGTTGGTTGTTCTATCCAATGGTTCATAAACTCATGGCTGTTATTACAGTAGCAAAGATGTTTTTTTATATCACATTGATGCATTTGTTATTTTCATGATTTTGTCACTTTCTTCTCTCCTTTTGTAGAAGAAATCATGATTGAAATGGAGGCTTGTTCACTGAGCTTTGCTCAGTGGGTCCTGTCCTGAATTTCTTTGTCTCTTTATGTGTAAATAGGCCCCTAGCATTTCAGCTTAGGCTGTTTTCCAAACCAGGTGATGACTGCTTTTTTGGGACCGTGTCCAAAACCTTACAGACGTTGCAACATTTCCTCATTTTGACTGGAAAAAAAAATAACCTTGACAGACTCTCATCTTTTATGGTGTTATTGGCATGGGAGTGGGAGACTGATGTGGGTGACCTCAGCTGGCTGGGATGAGCTGCATTAGAATTGGCCTCAGTCCCTACATGTGACCTCTTTGTGTTATTGAAATGTTCAGTGTCTGTGCAGCTCTGTCTGAATCTGTTTTAGTATCTACAAATGCCTGGTCTAACATTTAAGTCCTTCTGCAGGTCTCTCAGTGCTGTGACACCTCCCCTTGCTTCATTACGAACAATGAATGGTGCATTGATTTGTACGTGCACACACAACAAGGCTTTATTGTGCTTGTGGATATGAATGTGAGCTCCTAGAGATGATTAACAGCATGAAGATGTGCAAATGATGAGGTTTTGGAGTTGTACTTTCCTCATGTGCAGCTGGCAATGTCTTTGAGGCTTTTTTGGTAATTTCCTGGGAGATTGAATTCCTTGGCTTTGTGAATGTGAACCGTGGGACCTCAAGGGTAGTGCAGGCTTGTCCTGGTGCTTCTCCTCACCTGCCACATGCAGTTCAGACCTGATGGAGCAAAGCTCCTGTGACATCAGGGCCCCTCTCAGCAGTGCAGGGCCTGTCTGATAACCACAAACACAAATCAAACACAACTTTGGTGGGAACAGCCAAAATGATGCATTAAAAATACATGAGCACAGATGGCTGTAGAGTTAGAAAGTCACAGCTGTTTGCTCTCTTGTGATTCTTAGGAACATGTTTTTAGCTAAGGTGTCTCAAGCACCTAAAAACAAGGGAGAGGGAGGCCAGGAAACCTCCTGCCTTTAGGAGAAAAGCACAACAGGAGCCTCGTTCTGCTGTAACTCACAGGGGTGTTGCTCTAATCTGTAAAGCACAGCCAGTTTGGATCCCAAAGGTGCATAATTATTTCATGATAACAGCTCTCCCCAGAGTGGCTTTACTGGTATCTTAAAAAGCAATTATTGCAGAGAAAAGCTATATTTTTGGTGCTGACAGTTTTAAGAAGATCGAACAGTAGTTGTAGCTGAGATAGTGATTCAAAGAGATTAATGCAGCTCTTCAGCCTTCCCTCTTCCTGAGCCAGGGGGAAAGAAGAAATTCTTTACATAAACATCTGTAAAAGTATAGAACTTTTAGCACCCTCATGCAAACACCAGCAGTTTTCAGGTCGAAAGAGAAATTATTCACATTTTTCTGTTTAGAGGCCAAACTGTGGAGTTCTTTGATCCAAGTCTCTGCGCTGGTGCTCGTTCAGGTTTTTCCAGGTGCTCTGGGAAGGCTGGGAGGGCAGCGAGCAGAGTGTGAGTGACATTTGCTTTGTGTGGGAGGGGTGGTGCTGAAAGCCTGCATGTCGTGGGAGGCGAGCTTGCCACTTTCTGAACAGTCCACAAATAATTGCAGCGTTGGAGTTTGGCTTTGTGCAGCCCTTCTGCAGATACCCATCCTCAGGTGATCTCAATGCCTTACACAGAGCTGGTTCAGCTCTTGCTGTGATGCTGCAGGAGAGTTGTACTTTGACAGGCTTTCAAAAGCACCTTTCAGAGCTCAGAATTCATTGTTTTGTCTAGGTTTTAGGGAAAGAATGCATTTGCACATCTCCTGAGGTTGTTCTGTGTTAATTCTTCAGTGATGCACCTTTCTCCAACGCCAGCAGTGCCCAGAAGAACTGTGTGAGTGAGGGGGATTCTCTTTGCCTGGCCACTCTCCACATTTTCTCTCTCCCAAAGAAGCTGGGGTATAAATGCACACGGTGAGTTTGGCTGGCTGGAATCTCTCTGAGGGGCTCCTGAAGCCTGGATGTCTTTCACCACTACACAAAATTCCCCTTCTGTTCTGGGGGAGGTGGAACACAGGGCGGTGCAGAAATTGTTTTTGTTTGTTTTTAATAACAAGCTTTAAGGCAATAACAGGCAGGCAGTGTCAGCCTGATGTATTTTGCTTTGATTTCAGGCATTACACAAGGGACCTGACTATTTTCACGTCTCCCCCTAGAGCTCTTTAGCAACAACAGCAGCAATAATAACATCCAGGTTATTAAAAAAAGAAAAGAAAGGAGAAAGCATCAGCCAGTTCCCTTAAGGAGCAGCACAAAGCCATGGTGAAGGTGCACAGGACTGGGCATCTTTGCTCCCAGGGTAAGAATAGTGCACATAAATAACAATTTCCAGCAGTGCTGCACTATGAGCGTTTCTGATGTTCAGGAAAAATAGCTTTCCTTTCAGCGAAGGAAAAATATGAGGCTTTTCACAAAAAACGTTGCCTTTTCAACCCTTGCCTGTGTAGGAAAATGAAATATTTTTTTTTAATCTCTTTAGAACAAGCATTGAGAGAACTTATGGAATTGCAGTGAGTCAGGTTAATGCCCAGGGAAGGAGCAATGAGTGATGTTATGGGGGCTTTGCCTCACCTGAAGTGAGGGGTTTGGGGGCTGGAGAAAGGGAATGGCAATAGAGGGGAGAGCTGATGGCTCTTTAATGGGAGAAGGGTCAGTGGGTTGGCAGGAGAATTGATGAACTGCCCCCATAACGTGCTGTGTGTGGCACTGAGGCAGTGCCAGGTCTGTGTTTTAGGAGCACAGTGTCTGTCCCAGGAAATGGCACAAACTCACCTTTGGACTGGGTGAGTCTCAGACTTGCTATCTTCCATAGCTTCAGTTTAGTCTTTCCTTTCTCTATGTCTTTTTTTTTTTTAATCTAAAGTGATTAAAAAGAGAACCTCTAGGCTCTTCTGTGCTGGAACTCTCATGAGGACACAATTCTGGATTTCCTGTGTGGTTATCAGGTGTGTTTGGTGCCAAAGAGAGGAGGTTATGAGAGGGGTTGAGGAGAGAGGGAGCAGTGCTGGAGGGGAGAATTGTGCAAATGTTTGGTATGAACATTTCAGCAGAGCAGGAACAGCAGCAATGAAACTTTTCTCTTATTGGGTTGGAGGAGGTTGGTAGCATTGCAGAAATACTCAGAGCCTGTGACCTTATTTTTTCCATTCAGAACCATCTGTGGGGATAAACAGAATCCCAGAGACAGGTGGGGAAACAATACCCTGGATGGAGCCAGGTGCAGAGCCATTGTCTTTAGGTTGTGGCAGACGTGGAAGATTCTTCTAAGTTTTGAGCCATCATCTGCATCCCCGATGCCGTTATGGGCAGAAGTTTTTTCTTTGCATCAGTAATTTTCAGGATTAATTACATTAATTATGAAGTTTTTGCATTGATTTTGCTGGGCTGACTGTCGTCAAAATCTTTGAGGCAATAGTTGCTGAAGAGTTAAAAGAAGCCCTGTTTTGCAGTGAAGGGTGGTTATGGCTGCCCTGTCAGCTGAGAGTTATGCTAATGGAGAGGACCCAAGAAACAAATGTGAAATGTGCACATTAGTGAGCACACTCCTTGTTAATTAGTGTTTTAACATGTGCATTGTGCCGTGATTCAAAAGCCCTGAAAGATCTCTCTGACTGCACTTCCACTGCAAGGCATTCTGCCTTCTATGAAAATGTTTCAGGAATGCAGGCTTACCCAAAATAGCCAATTTTTCAGATTTGAGAGAAGCAAAAAAGAATTCTCTTTGTTTCTTTCTTGGTTTAACCTTCTCCTTGTTCTTCAAAACAAGGCATTAATCAATGACAATAGAAACTGCTACTCTTAGGGCTGTCAATGTTTATAGCTTTGGGTTTAATAGCAAGGACATAAATACATACTTTTCATTACATTTTTGCTGTTATTTGCTCATCATCCACAGTGTCTGATATTATCATAACTCTTTGGTTGAAGCTATTAAAGTTATGGTTTGTAGCTCACACTGGCACGAAGCAGACAGAGAGCCATAAAAGAAAAAAACCCTCATGGACTGAGATCAGCTATTAGGAGGAACTGGTAATTTTCTCCCTGTTCTCATAACAGCAGCTCCAATCTTGGTAGATGATGTCGTTCCCCTTCCTTCCTCATCCCGCCCTCTCCCCCCAAAGTAAAATTTTTCTTCACTTGAAGCTCGAGCCATGTTTGCTGTTGCTGGTGCAGGTTTGGTTTGGGAGGGACCAAGAGAGAGATTCTGTTCATGTGCTGAGCAAAAGCAGCAGCTGGAGCAGGAATTAGAGCAGAGACGACTCGAGGCTGTGCTTGCAGCTGGCCATGGTGGTGCCCACCCCAGTTCTGACACTAAAGATCCCCTGGTCACATATTTAGGAGGAAAATGGATTTTTTTCCAATGGAAAAATCTTAGCGGAGAAGTTTTTTCTTTCTCTATATTCAGTTTTGCCTGGCAAATTCCCCCAGTGGGGCCCTACCCATGAGTTTCTCATCTTCACTGGAAGGCCTCTTTCCTGTCAATACTTTGGCCTGTTTCCGAGTGAGTGGGCAGGAAGACAATGAGCTGATGGAACCAACTCCCCCATTAAAGGTGGCCAATAAGCAAATAAAGCCTTGGTTGAGACTTGTCAGGATGGGAATGATTGAGATGGTGACCTCATGGGTATAAATCAGTCATCTTCTGGTAGAGGATGTCTGGCTTCCTTCAGTTTGAAATAACCAGCGAGACATTCTAGATCAGATTCTGATCTGGTTTGAGCCGTGCTGATTCTTGTAGTGTTGTCAGGCTCTGATAGGCACGGTGGGAAGGATCCTTGCTCACAAAGGCCTAATCAAAAACCCACTGCCTCTGGTGAGTTTTGAACCAACTTCTAAGGACTCCCAAGCATTTCATACTCTGTATTAGTTTAAATTTCTGTTTACACGCTGCATTTTAGAACATAAATTTACAGAGTACCAAGGCTCTTTCATATCTCCCCTGTCAGAACCAGTCAGCTGTTGGCAGACTTACTTTTGCTGGGTTTTCCCAGCTTTCTGCAAATTATCCAGGCTAATCCTTAAATAGCCTAATTCTGTGTAGAGAATTTTAGGATTTATTTCAGCCTCTACTATTTCATGTGACTATCAAACAAAATAAAACACCCTTAAAAAAAAAAGTCTTTATACAGATCTAATTGTGTTTCTCTCCAAAGCAGCAGCATATTTAGCAGCTTCAGAACAAGTTTGATTTCTATTTCCAGTAAGGTGTTATTCTTTTTAAGCTGCTAAATGCTTGTAGTAACTCACAGAGAGGAACCAGGAGTGATTGCATTTCCCATCTCCTTTTCTATCTGCATTTGCTGCTCCCTCACCTGAACCAGCACCTTAAGACTCTCTCTGGCTGTGGGGTCCTTTTGCATTTGTCCTGTTCACATATGTCACCCAGGCATGATGACTGAATCGTGGGGCAAACCCTGAACCCAGAGTTTTCCCTCTAACCGTGCTGTTTAGGAGATGCTTCTGGAACCACCTACAGAATTGTGCTGTAGCCTAGGCCTCATGACTTTCGGCAAATAATAGTTTGATGGTAAGGGCAGGTCTGTGTGAGTGAGGGCTTTGTGCCACTGTCTAAAAAAGCTTTTTTTGGGCCATGTGCGTGCAGGGAGGAGCAAACAGACAGTGATCAGAGCACTGCCATCGCTGGTGGATGACACAGCTACACATGCTTTATTCAGGGCTGGTGTTTTCTCAGCTGGTCACCTCCTGTCCTGCCTGAATTCCTCTCCACACCTCAGCACGAGAGCTGCCAGTCCTGAGGGTTTGCCTTTTTGGGTGAGACCTCCCAGACAAACTCAGGCTGGCCCAAGACAAGGAAGGTTCACAAACCAAAATACAGGGCCTGTGAAAGCCTTGCAGTCACTGCTTCTTGCCATGTTCTCTCCCCACTGTGGGTGCTCATTTCTAATCCCCTGTAGCCCTATGGTGTGGAGTAGCTTCACTGGGCATGAATTGCTTTGGAGAAATCCTTCCACCCCTGCAGAAAAGGACAGGGTGCCTGTGACTGGGAACAGAGCATTCCCTTTGCTTTCCTCAACCTTTCATGTGTCTGAAGACCTCAGGAACAAGAGCTCAGTCTGATGTCTGTCTCCAAAGAGAATGGACTTATCTTACACAGAAAAGTGCTGCCTGTGTTTGTGAGTGCTGTTGGAATGAAAATTTATAATTTGATCCAAATGGATTTGAAAAAAATATTTTTGTACTTTTTCAGCTGCGTGATGCGCTTGGTCTCTGAGCTTGGAACTCTGTGCTCCTGTTTTATAACAAATGGTTGTTGCTACCTGAACTGATCAGCCAGGAAAGCAAGAGGGGGAGAGATGTTTGAGGGGTTGCAGGGGGATATTCTGAGTTCTTTGCTGGGGTCTATTGCTGCTCTCTGTGGGTTGGCACACGGGCAGCCTCAGTCAGAAGCAGGTCCCCTCTTCCACCTCTGGAGAGGATAAAAGCCTGAACTGCGTTGTTAAAGCACCCTTGCTGCCTCAGATGTTGGTGATGACTTGAGGTTTAGGGCTGTGCTGGGAATACACAGTCCCTTTGGCAGGCACTGGTTATTTAGCAGAATCACTGCATTTTGGGCTCATGTGCCCCTGCTGATGGCACTAATCTCCATGTTAGGAGACAAAGTACCAGCTGTGCCTGGCCCTATTTGTGCTACTTTAGCCACGTGGATGTTCACCCATTTAATCTGGAAATATTTCTCCACGCTCATCAACAGCCACATGCAGGCAAATGAAATTGCCACATTTATTCTGACTTAGTTTTGAAAACGACAGATGCTGCATTACTGTAAAACAGGGTGAGAGGGTCTGCTGGTTTTGGTTTTGTTCCTTACTTGTGTGTGAGTGTTTGATATATGAGATATTCATGCTGATGAGTGAAGCTACTTTTCTTCGAGGCTGGCTCCTTCTCCCAGAGCATCAAGCAAAGCTTCCACTGCAGGATTGTGTAGTTTATGCTCAGATAAAGGACTCAGGAAGGAGAAGAGTTGGCACATGCGTGGCTTGCAAACACAGGCAGATGTGTTGCGTGGTAGTTATTACTTTTTCTTAATAATGTGACTTTTTCCCCAGCCTGCATAATTCAAAGGACACTTTTGTGCACGTGCCTGAAGGAGCACAACCTTCTGCACCCTCTGGGTGTGTGGGGCGTGGGCTGCTCCCCACACACCCAGCGCAGGGATTTTAAGGGGGCAAATGCAAAACCATCTCCCAAATCTGGTGCATCAAATGTGAGCCTTGTACGGCTGCTTCTCTTCTCCACCTGCCCGCTTTTAGGGCTGTGCTACAACCCTTTTGCAGGGTGATGTTAGAGCCTTGTTCCCATTGCTGACCTCGTGGACCAGCTGTGCTCGGGTCACCAGAGGGGACAGGGACTGTGTCACTGCTCCTCAGCAGGGCCCTGGCACCCAAAGGACTCTGTTCACACGGGCACTGCCCTGTCCCACACACCGAGGGCCTCTCAGGTCACCTGTCTAAAACCTGAGCCTCTGTCTGCATTTAGGAAAGCTGGCATTGGGGGTCCTGAATGAAAAGCCCTGCAAGAGCAGGACACGAAGGACATGCTGTCGTGTCTGGCAGAAAATGCTCATGGAGGGGAGAGAGAGAGCCTGTGTTGGAACTGTTAAACCCCCTTTTAGTGTCTGGTTCGTTTTCCCTTCGGGATTTGCCTTGAAGCTGCATCCTGTAGCACCTTGTTTGTTTATATTGTGTTTAGCAATCCTTCCCAATGCCGTGTTTGAGTGGTGAATGGGGCCAGAGGATCTCCAGAAGTGCCTCCCAGCCTCAGTTACTCTGCCATGCAGATGTGCAGGGATGCCTACAAAGACTCCTGGAAAGAATAAATGAAGCAGAACCTCTCAGCCTCATTGGAAAACACTGACACAGGAGAAAGCTCTGTGGTTGTAGGTACAGAAAGGGTCAGTCTTTCCTCACTAGAGACAGTTTTTGATGACTTTGGAATGGAAATACTGAAAAAGGCTCATCAGTTCATTACCAAACAATCAGGCAGTGCTTGCCTCTGCCTTGAGTTCTGTTTGTGAGGGTTCAAATACAGTAGAGCAGAGAGGTCTTTCTGGAATTGCTTTGTAAGTTTGATTTTGTGTTTCGCTACATTTTGCATCTGTGTTTGCTGGATCTTATGGTGTAACCAAGTGTTTCTTGTGGAAATTATTTGGGTGTGACCTTGCTGCTTTTATTTGGGCTGATTCCTCGAGCCCTAAGGAATATGAATGTTGGGTGCTTACACTGAACTGGAGCAAAGCAGCAATTTGATAAACCTTGGGTGCCTTCAATTTGCAGCCTTTTGATTTACTTTTATTGAACAATTATAGCTGGATTTGCCTTTTGGGGAGGCTTTGTTTACGGCATTCAAAGCGAACAAAGCCCAGCTAAGCCGAAGGATGGATTATGGAAAATCAAAGCTAGCTCTCCTGATGGGGACAATGGAGCCTCGCCATGACACCTGGGAGGCCCACGCTCCAATATGATAAAGTATTTTCTTTGAGAGTAGGTCACCAAAAGTTCACTTTTACAGAGAAGTTCTTATTCTCGGCTAATGGGGCTCCCCGTAGCATGGTCCTGCAGTTGCTTCACATAAAAAGGATGGATTGTCAAAGAAATTACCTTTAAAGCTCCTCCCTGGCAAACTGATTTGAAAGGACAGCCCAAGTGTTGTGTCCTGTCTGGAGGAGCAGTCCCTGAGCCAGCCACACAAGCTGTGGTGCCTCTTTGCCCTTGTGCAGTTTAGGATTTGTCAGCAGTTTGAGTCCAGCCCTTGTTGCTGGGCAAGTGCCACTCTTTAGGCTTGTGCTTTATAATAGAATCTCCTGCCTGGCTTCCAGAGCAAGCCATTTAATCTTTTCAAGCTGTGGAAATGAAGACATTTTCAGTCCTTTGGGGATATTATGTGCTTCTCATATCGTATGTGAGATGGACTAAGTCCTTTTTTGGTCCTGAAGAACTAAACACAAAATCAAAACACATAAGCAGAGCCAGGCTTGGCGCTTGTTCTGTGTGTTACGTATGTAATTTCCTGCACATGTAATTGATCCCCAGTCAGAGCTGGGCCCACACCCAGCTCTGGAAGACTGTGGGGATTATTCTTTCTGATCCCTTCCTGGCTTAGCTGGCTCAGTTTTCTCAGAAGGGGGAGAGAGCTGGGAGTAGGGTGCAAGAAGTGTGACCTAAAGCCAACATCATCTGCTGGGAGAAATGGGAATGGGCTGTTAGAACTTGCTTTAACTTGATTATTCTTAGAGGTGCTTGAAGAAGGTTTTGGAAAAGTGTAGTTATCTTTTTAAAATTACTTTGATTTTGCATAGAAGGGAGAAATAATATCAGCCCAGATGTTTATTTGGGCACTGGCTCTACCGATTTGGCTCCACTGATTTTTTTTTATGCTATTGGCATTATACTTTTGTAAATTAAAACCCTAATTGGAGCATTGTTGCCAAGTCATTATTAATTGATTTGATTAAATCTCCTCTAAGAAACATTCTGTGTTAGAAGATGACAGTTTTTCATAGAAAACTGGTAGAACCTTTTTTCTCATTTTGAACTTGATCAGTAAAAAGCATTGCAGTTAGGCACTTAGATCCGTGATGCTGATGTACAAATTTAGGTAAAAGAAATCAGGTAAAGTTTTAATTCTCAGCATTCAAAACTGGCAGATTGACCCCAGTAGAATAGACACGTGGCTTTTAAACTAATTTCGGGTTTTGTTTTCTACCTAGTTTTCAGAGTAGGCAACAATTGCATTTGGAATTGGGGAAATGAGGTTGTTTCCAGTGCTTTTGGGTATTTGAGGATTCCAGCAAGAAGCTTTAGGGCCCAACCAAGGGGAGGAGCAGACCCAAGAACGCTGAGCAGTGCTTGCTGACTGTGAACCTTCTTCACGGTCAGTCCTGCAGCAGCTGCACAATTCCTTTTGCAGCACGAGCTCGCACACAGATCCCCTGGAGCTCCTGGAGGAGGGCACAGCTCGGGGTGGCAGAGTATTAGCAGGGCTGCGGGATGGTTTTTTTAAAGCAGTGACCATTAGAAGGCCTGTGGGAGGTGTGGTGAGCAGCAGGAAATCCCGTTGTGCTCCGATGTACGAAGCTGTGATGGCCTGTCCCTTCAGATTCTTCACTGGTAGCGTGCAGGGTAATTAACTGTGTAAGTTAATAGACTGGTTTAAATCCTCTGGGACTGCTTGGAGTCTTTCAGCTCACATCAGTGGGCTTTGTGGCAGGCCTGTGCATTAAAGCCCTCCTGCTTCAGCACGAAATCAGCCCAGCTACCCTTTGTATGTGACCCCCTTATTTTTTATAATGTTAAATACACACGACTGTCTCCACCACCATCAGCCTCTCCAGTGGCCAATCCTGTGTTTGTGCAGATGGGATCTGATGGTGAGATGTCCCCACAGAAGCCCCTGAATCTGGTGCTGCTTTGTGCCATGACAGACACGTGGAGAAAAGGGAGGTTAATTCTGCACGTTTGCACTCAAGCAGGGAACACATCTCCCCAGAAACCCCGTGGGGCTGAGGTGCTGTCCTCGTGCAGAAACCACCACTGTCCCAGCTGAACTCTGGCTGGGTGCTCACAGAGCTGTGCTGACGCAACCCCAAGCAGAATCTCTGCTATTTTGTCACATCAAACAATTTACATTCAATAAAACCACGGGGCCTGGGGATGGAGGGTACAGCATCTGCTGCGTCAGGTTCCTGTCTCACTTCTGGTTTTTGAGTTTTCTCTCGAATTAGTTTATGTTCCAATAAATCCTTAATACAAAAACTGCTTTAAAACAATTGAAAATAAAACAAAGAGAGGAATTTAAATTGCTTATGGCTTGCTTTGTATGGCTTCCAGGCATTTGAGCAATTTTGCTAACAAGTATCCGGTAACCTATTTCCAAAGGCCACTAGCAGATAATTATATTTGGTTAATTTACATACTTTCAGTTTATAATCCTAATTAGTTCTCCAACCAGTAGTCCCTAGGCAATATGTAGTCTTACCTCATTTTATTTGCCATCCCTACTGTGCAAGTTCTTTTAATTTACAAAAAAACGCTGTTAGGTTTGGTTCAGGGCTTTCCCATTTCAGCGCGCATCTAAACCGGGCGATTCCATGCCGCTTTAAACCCTACTTGCAAATAAGTATTTTACATTTTTATAGATTTTTACATCTGGGAGACACTGCGCAGTTCAGGGAGGCTGACCCCAGTTTGACACGGAGCCTGTTTGCACGGCAGAGAGTCAGCCAAATTCTGCACCGAGCTGTGTATCCAGGGTGTCCCCTTGTCACCTCTGCTGGGACGGAGGGGCACGAGCTCTCAAGGGATGGGGACTGAGGTGTTGCCATGGCAGGGGCAGGGATGGTGTGGAGCAGCAGGAATGTGCAAGGGCTGTGGGAGAATCTCCAGGAGCTGCACACACAGATTCTGGCTAAACCTCTCAGCTTGGCAATTCCTTGTTCCCTCTTTGTGTATTTAGGATTTCTCCCTGCACACTTCTTATTCTGGGATCAGTTTGCACCCAAGCTTGAGAGTGCACTCAGTAAAGTGGCTGAGGAGGAAGACGGAAATAAGTTTTATACTTTCATGTGACAATACCTTTACCTTCTTCCAGGCTTAAATAAACTTCAAAAGCCACTTGGAATGAGCATTCCCAGGGGAAGGAGCACATCTCCCAGTGCTGATCCCTGCAGGACTCTGAGTATCTGGGGCTGAAGCTGTGCCCAGCCAGGACCAACCCACCACACTGTCCAACAGGAGTGTGGCTGTAGTGGAGGGTGTTGGGTTTTGGGTACAACCTGTGGTAACCCAGGGGCCACAACCTCTGCTGCTGCCCAGAGATTTCTCGTGTGAGATGTCCTTTGGATAACAGCACAATTTCCACTGTTATCTTTTAAGCACTGGGGTGTGTACTACAATGTCAATTTTAGAACAACTGTTGGATGAAATATTTCCTCTTAGCTATCCAAGGCTGCTTTTAGTTGGATTCATTGCTCTGTAATGTCAGGTTTGGATTAACGTTATGGTAATTTCAAATGCTTCCTTGCAAGCCATAAAAAGAACCAAAATCTCCCTTTTCAACACCTCATTAAGTACTTTGATAGGGCAATGAGAAGTGTGATGATAACTGAAAAAGGAGAAGGAAAATCTGCAGTTTGCAAAGCTTTTGTTCAGATTTCCAGGATAACTGATGGATTCTGTGAATGGATGCTAATTAATAAATCCTAGTGCTAAAGCAAAGAGGTGATTTTTAACTGTCCAAAATGACAAGTATCTAGTGAGGAAAAACTCGAAGGTGCGACAGTAATTCTTGGCCAATAATTTTATTTCAACATCTTGAAGAATGTAAACTGTATACTGTGGATGCTTTGCTGTAATTTCTGCACATCACATTGAATTCCCAAACGTGTTCCTGCTGCTGCCCAATGCACACAATGCTCAGCATTGATGTCACTGGTGCCCAAAGGAACCACTGCATGTGAGGTTATTCCAAAGGAGCCTGTTTTTTATGAGGAGCACCTTGAAAATATCAGTTCCTCATTAGAACATTTCAAATCTTACTCTAGTACTTCCAGGCAGACTAGAGGAGATGGCTTAGCTGTCTTTTCATGCCTGATTTAAGGCTTGTTATTCCACACTAATCACAGCTCTGTACATTTATCTGAGCGTGTGGGCTTGAGGAGAGAGGAAGTATTTTGCTGAGGCTCTCACACCTGCACTTGGGATGAACAGAACGTGAACTCGGGGTGAAGCAGATTTGAGACAGAGATGGCAAATGTCTTATGCTGAAAGTAGTGTGTGTGAAAATCTGGTGTTTTTGCCACTGTAGCACTGGTGATGGTAACAGCTGGTGCATGTCAGGTGAAATCCCAGCTCTGACAAGGTCAATAAAAAAACCTTTCATAGACTACAGCAGGAGTAGCTCTTTATCCCGAAGGAAAATACAGTTTGAAGATAAATTTGCAGAGGCTTATTGACAAGAGTGCCGGATTACGTGGGCTGAAGGTGCATTTTCAGGTATACAGAAGTTCACTCTGGAGTGTGGCAGACACATTCCGTGGAATTCAGTGCTAGTCCACAGAGGGAGCAGAAAAAACCCTGGACAAATCCATCGTCTGCTTCTCAACGACAGACAAAACAGGCACAAGAAGCTGTTCATCTCTCCCCTTCCAACTTTGCACTTCTATCGCTAAGATCGAAATTTTTGCTCTTTTGAGTTAGGACAGAAGGGTCCAGAGCAAAAACTTAGAAGATTTGGGAGCAAATTTTCAAGGGAAAATGGAGAGTGGATGGAGAATCTGGGAACTATTTGTAACAAGTCTACATCACTTAATCCAGCAGAATATTCCAATTTATATCTGAATTCTTACTGAGAAATAGAAAACACAAAAAGGAATGTGATGCCTCTTTGACACCTTTGTTATTTTTCCACCATCTCCTTTAATTTATATATTTATTTGTTTTAGTTTATATATGCTTTAATTTATATGTTTTCTGGTTTTAATGCTAAACCCCACTGAAGGCTGTAGGTGGGGTTTATGCACCACAAAGACCCACTAAAAAACCACAAAGCAAAGCAGGAGAGCAGAAATTCTATTTCTTTCTTACAAGTCACCTTAAATACCTTGTGAGCTGAAGATAAGCATTGCTTGATTTTACTCTTGATACTCCTTGTGCTTTTCCCTTGCCTCTTCCCTCAAGAAAACCTCAATCCAAATTCCCCCCAAAAGTCAGGATGGCAATTATTCCCTCAGGTTTGGCTCCAGTGGCTGTCCAGGCATTTTTGCAGCACAGGAGCTACACTCCATAAAATTATATTCTAAGTGGTGAAACCAGAAGGGAATAAAAAGAATTTAAAATAGTTTGAAATATAAAACAATAATTTATTTTACTTCATTTTACTTGTTAACGTTCGTAGCTAATGATGATTTCATGAAACTGCTTTTATAATTCAATACATTCAAATCTATAAAGCAAACAGTTACTACCATGGGCTTTTCAAATTCCACAAACTGTCTTATATAAACAAATTAGCTGTACATGCACGTTTCTTCAATAGGTTGCAACATTTGCAAACATGCTTTAAAATCCTTTAAAGCTGCATAATAGTGTTCTTTGCCTCAGGCTTTTCAGATAAAACCTCTATGCTTTCTTCAGAAACCTTAAAGAGAAAAATGTTTAAATGTTGAGCATAACTCTAAAAACTGCTGCTTGATAAATGTTAAATAGTACAAGAGAATGACTCTAATTCTGAGTTTAAACCTTGAGCTAAGTATTGAAAAACAGCACTCCGTGTAGAAGTGAACAACAGCAAAATAATATCACAAAATATGGTTTCACAAAAAAAAATACATATGTGCAGTTGCTCTTGTGGGTTTTTTCCTTTTTTTTTTTTTAGGTAAAGAAAAGCATGGGTACCTTTTAATATGAATATAGTTTAAGCAAATTACCTGTGTAAGTATGGTTAATACATTTCTGATATTTAAACACTCCGTGTAAAAGGTAACAAGTAAAAAAGTACAATCAGTGTTCCAAAAAGCACTGCTAATATTGCCTTTGAAGGAGATGGGCAAGCTTCCTCTCCACTGCAGAACGGAGATCTGGCACCCATGGTTGCAGAGTTCAGTATTTGAGCTATAAACTCGGTGACTGTATCTTATATACAAAAATCTTGCCACATTGAACGAGGCATTGATTCCTACCCTACTGGTAGTGTTTTATGTACATAATTTAGCACTGGGGATTGATTATACAGTAGTCACTGACAGGAAGGAATTGTACACCCGTGTGCCGTCCGGTGACTTTGTTCCGTGGGTTAGCAGTTCTTGGATTGTCATCCAATTGTCAAATATTTTTTTATTTCTCTTCTTCATCATTTTTTTGTGGCTCAGTTCGATGATGTTCATCTCCTTCTTCTCCTCCGCACCTTGCTGTTCCTTTAAGCACTCTAACCTGCTCTGCATCATGAACTCCCGCCGCCGCCTCTGCTCCTTGGCTTTCACCAGGTGCTGCTTCCTCTCCTCCTTGCTCCAGTAGCGGCCCATCTTCATCTCGCTGATGGCATCGTCATCCGTGGTCATCCCGCTGCGCTCCTCCTTGATCTTTATGGCCCGCTCCCTCAGCAGCCTGTCCCTCACCGGCCTCTTGGTGATGTAGCGCGTCCCGTCGCTCCTGACCTTGACCTTCCACTCCATCCTGGGCTCGCTCTGGCCCGCGGCCAAGTCCTTGCACATACTCACCAGGCTCATCTGGCTCTGTGCGTATTCCACGGCGGATTTCTGCTGGATCAGCTGCATGTAGCTCTGGTAGTGCTGGGCGTGGGCAGGGATGTGAGCGTGTTTGTACGGAGAGTGGTGGTAGGGGGACACGTAGGAGCCCGAGGGTTTCTGACCATGAGTGGGGCTTTTGCTGCCATCGCTGCCTTTTCTCTCCTTGCTCTCCAGCTGCTTGCCAAGGTCGGGCTCTTTAGCGGAGGCGTGGCATTTCCCAGCGCTGGATTCATGGCTTTCTGAGCCGGCAAACAAATTCTTTTGGGAGACATTATACGCCGCTGCCCCCTCGTTACCTTGACAGTTAATGCCTTCTGCAGTTCTGCGCAGGGAATTGTCAGGGGACATCTCCAGCGTGAGCGGAGTGCTCCGGCAGCTCTCGCCCGTGTTGTAGGCACTCGAGCTGTCCTTGTCGGACTTCTCGGGCAGCTCGGTGATGTCCGAGAGCTCGTGCCTGCGGGCATCGATGCTCGTGTTGTAATTTCGGAAGCCGCTGTTGTGCAGCATCCAGGGCTCCCGGTACTGCTCCTTCAGCTGCTGCATTTTGTGGGCCCGCACGATGTTCAGGCACTCCAGCTCGATGTTGCGCAGCTCCTCGTTGAGCATCTCCAGCTCCCTGTCGACGCTCTCCTGGTCGCTTTTGCTCATCTCCAGGGTGCTGTTATGGTAATACAGACTGTAGGGGCTGGCAGACTTCACCTGGCACTTCAGCTCCAGCAGCTCCCGGAACCGCTCGCACTCGTCCACGGGGATGCCGAGGAAATCGACGTCGGTGCAGTCAGCCGAGATGAACGACTCGTTGCTGAACTGCATGTCCCCACTTCCCAGGGTGTCGTGGCTGTAGGTCAGCTTCTTCTGGCTGCCCAAGGTGTTGGAGGAGGTGGTGTGATCGTCGCCGTTGTTCTCCTGCTCGGAGCTCTCGTCGTTGCGAGTGCTGTCGTCCGTGCGCCCCACGCCACTGTCCTTCTCGTGCTGGTTGGACAAAATAGTGGCTGTGTCTGTGGTGCCTCCGTCCTCCTCGTGCTTTTTCTAACAACGGAAACAGCAGGACAGAAAGAAAAGTTATTGCAAGCCCATTAAATATTTCAAGGTGTTTATTTTTAAATAGTTCTCTTAATCCGTCACTTTTTACACTTTCTGTGTCTTGTATGGGAAGAGTGTTATTAAGAACTCAGAGAGAAGGTGACCAAACCCACAGCCTGCTGTGGTTTCCAGAAGAACCTGAGGTCTGAGTTTCACCTATGCAGCAACAGTGGTAGAAGTCATATTTTCAAAATGTTTCTTTTCCCATTTAAGTGCACAATGATATCCAGTTCTCCTGCAGTGCCAAAGTGACAGCATGTCTCCTCACAACATGGGGATGCCACAGAGGCTGTGGAGTTTTAGAAAACTTCAGAAAAAAATCTAGGTGAAAATTGAGAAACTGCTTTAATCATAGCAGAATGATGGAGAATATAGGCCCATATCTGTGGCCCTGCATAAAACTTGTAATGTAAAAACTTTCTCTTTGCCTTTGTCCCTTTATATAGATCTTACTTCAGTCATTTGACTGCGTTCTCCATTTGGGTTTCCAAGTTTTGGGAGTCTGTTTCCAGTCTGTGCGTGCACATCAAATAGGAGATTCTGTAAGTCAGCTCTCTGCCTGCTCTATCCACCACATACCCAGCACTTCTCTCAGTGCCCACAGTGACAGGGGATTTCCAAGAATTGTGACCACGTCGTTGTAAGGGGCAAAGCACAAAAGGTACTATTTTAAAATATTTTGAGGAAACACGGCCTGAGATGAAGTTGTGGACAGTCATGTAATCTCTTGATTTTACAGAAAGTCCTTTTGGCTTGATCTTAGTGTCACTTGAGACACCAAGTGTATTCAGCCAGGCTCAATATTGAATATTGAGTGCAGTGGGAAGTTTGACAGCCCTGCACACCAGAAGGGCAGTACCTGCTGAAGCATGCTGGCAGTAAATTGCATTGCCTGGTGGTGCTGTTCCTCTAACATGTCCATGTGCAAGTCATCCAGAAAATCGTTTCTGTCATCATCCATCCATCCTTCATCCAGCTGTGTGAAAAGGGAGGGAAAAAACAAACCAGTCGTTGTCAAAAGAATGAAGACTGACATAAATTACGGTTTTTCTTTGTGGACAGTGGTTGGGAAATCTCAGGAGATTCCTTCCTGTGACAGTGCTGCCGTGTCCTGGGAAGGAGCTTGTCCTTGTGCTAAGTGTGGGTATTGACTGTGCTACCTCCTCCCACAGCTGCCCATCTCCAACAGCAGGCTTTTATCTTCAACAGCCTTCTGTGCACAAAAAAATGCAGCCTTTTGGTCCGTGGAAATACTTCTAAGAGTTGGGGCAGTTCTGGTTTGTGCACACCTTGATTAGGATGTATAAAAACACCCCAGAGCCCAAAGATTGAACACGCCTCTTGTGAGGCAGCATAAAGGGCCAGAAGGAAAACCTGGCTGGGGTCTGCAGGGCATTTTTACTCCCTTTCCCAATTATCCTCATGGGAAAGATCAGAAATATCCAGGCTAAGAGGACAGTGATGATCCTGACCCCGTGTCTCCAGGTGCCCTGGCACGGGCTGCTCTCCCAGCACCAGGAGCAGACAGATCAAACAATGGTGCTCCTGGCTGTTTGTTCAACACCTTTGTTGTGCTAATCCCTGCTCTACAAAGGGATCTAGTTCAACCTTTTATTACAGCTGAGGAGGCTTCTTGACAGTATTCAAGTACTTTAAGAGACGGTGTATGAAGGGCTAAATAATGGGCGTTTTAATGAATGAATAATCGATAGCTATAGGAATTAGAGTTCAGCATGTTCTTCAAAACTGTGGCTCAAAGCCATTCATAATACCTTGCACTGATGTTTGTAATAGCACTGCAGCACATATAAATCACCAAATGTCTTAGAAATTGAACTTTAATATAAAATATATATGTAAGTACCACAACTGATGAATTCCATTATTTTAGACCACATATATATGTGCAGTCAAACTGTATAATATGGTTTTAGGTAGATCAGGTAGATTTAAACAGGTTAAACAAATTGAAAGAACTGCTTTCTACAGAACAGCAACTGTTTCAACTAAGACTCAAGTGAGGGTTTTTTGTTGCTACTGTACCTGAATTTCTGGTCTTGCCACAAGTAAGGAGATATTCTTGCTCTCCTCACTGGAGAGAAGGGCCACAGCTTCCTCTCGGTTCTGCACTTCGATGCCGTTGATCTTTAAAGGGAAAACAACACCATGAAGTGTTTTCACAGGGACACCTGGATGCTGCTGTGCCGAGCTCCATGGAAACGCTTGCCTGGGTGGATCCGTGTGCCCATCCCCAGCCTCGTGCACAGACGTGCTGGGCAAGCGTGGTGGTTTGGGCATGAGAGGCTGTTCCATCCCCCCGCGTGGCACGTGCAGAGCCTTGTTTCGAGGGTGGGAAGTGGAATTCTGGGGTTCAGGACACTCGGAGCACTCCCCACACGTTACCTGGATAATGCGATCCCCTTCTCGGAGCCGCCCGTCTTTCGCAGCGATGCTGTTGGGATCAATCTGCAAATCAAGAGAACCCTGAGTGCTCTGCAGGTTTGGGAGCTCAGTATTCACTTCCCCTTATTTCCTGAGTGGTGCATTTTAATGGGAGGCTTTAGATTTAGTTAGGAGTTTCTTTCCCCAAACTGGTGCAATTAATTTGAAATGGCTCTGCATGGTAAAAAAAAAAAAATGTTGATGCATAAAATGTTACTTATTTCATGGAAAGGGACAAAGAGAGACAAACGGGCCCCAGATGTTTGCAAATAAAAATATGTGGGGTTTTTTGTAATTTTTATTGTTTCAGGAATAACCAAGAACAAAAACTAAAGGGGGAATATATGAAAACACTCTGAAGGCATCATCTGAAATAGAACATTGTTTATATAATGAAATTTGACTTCAGTGGGAGCAGGGCTGCACTCAGTTTGGAGAAAAGGAAAATAATTAGATTTCTTCCAATTACTGCATTTTGGCTGTTTATCCAACATGGTACAAACAGAGGATGAGTGTCTTAACTGCCCAACCATGCAGCTGAAAAGACAAATGGAATCTTACGGAAGGCAGCTCAATCTTACCTCACTCACATAAATACCCATGTCATCTTCATCATCCGTTCTGTAACAGACAGTGAGGCCAAGCTTGTCCTGGCTGTTCACTCTATGTAAATCCACTTCCTGAGGTTTAAAAAAAAAAAAAAAAAAGGAAAATACATTGTCAGTGAGACACCGGTGACTGATGGAAGCAATTTTTCAAGTGCAATGAAAATATTTTGCTCAAGTGATATAGTGGATGTCTTTTCATTTCACTTGTAGACGAGGTTAACTTACTGAGCAAAATGTGATTATATGCAGACAATCAATACCTGGGACATTTTTGACCCTTCAATCAATATGAAGTCATTTTGAAAATAGACCTTTTATTGATCTTAAGGAAGAAAAATTACCTATATTTCATGTAGTGGTAAGACTTCAAAGGCTAAAATACTCATAAAGTATGATTTCAATATTTGTCACAGCTGATACATATTTCCTAATAAGCAGGGAAATTCTCTGGCTTTTCAGAAAAAAACCTATAATACTCAATTACTTTAAACTGTATAATTTTCAAGAAGTCACCTAATAAATTCCTCAAAACTGTGACTGAAGATCAATATATTGTCAGCAAAGCATTTGGTATTGGTAGCAGAAACATAATAAGCATTTCAGTATCTTGCAAGTGTTTGGTTCCAGCAGGTCATGGTGGTCTTGTTAATCTCGGAGACATTTAACCCATCTTAAAAATGTATGTTCTTCCCCTATGCTTTTTTTTCCATGAGGAATTCCTGAGCGTTGTTAGTTCTTCTCTGTGTTTGCTGCTGCTGTGTGACACTGGCTGGTAGGAAGGGCTGTAAAATCCATGGAGATGCCCCCAGGCTGTGGGATGTTCCTGGCTGGTGAGCAGGGACCATCCCTGTGGCACCTTTCAGTGCTGCCTTCTTGCTTCTGAGGGACATCCCAGGGGTTTAATGTCTTTAACCGAATTATTGTGACTTCTGTGCTGCTCCTGAGGATGCTGCCATGGGGAGGAAGGATGTTGCTGTACAGACAGAGGTGTGGGAGCACCTGGAGTTGTGTTTTTATTTCCCTCAGGTCAGGGGAGTGGGTGAGGCTTGGCAAGGTCCTGCTCCTCCTCAGGCCAGGCAGATTTGGGCTCTGCTGCAGAGGGAAAAGTGGGATCCGAGGGCTGTCCCACCCCCAGGGCAGACCCTGCACCCTGTGTTTGTGCCTGGACCTGCCATTCCAGAGGAAAAGTCCTGATAACACAGCTCCTTATTTCTGACATCTCTGTTGCTGTGCCATTTGGAAGGGGCAAGACAATAAAACAAGCTGATATGAATAATTTATTGGTGCGTCTAGCTGACAGCTGCCAAGATCAGCAATCTCATGTTATTTACTTGTCAACATGTGTAATTTCTTTTTTTCTTCCCCTAAAGAAGCGTAGCTGTAAATGTCAGTGACATTTCAGCTGGTATTTAAGTGGTTTCAATCAATAGTATCCATGGTGAACTGCTGTGCTTTTTCCCCCCCTCTTTTGTTACTTAAAGGTTTGAACACAATGCTTTAATAGCGGGGTTTTCTTCACATTTCTAAAGCTTTGGAGCTTTCTAGAGAGGAGATGGAGATCTTTCAGAAGAAAGATGAGACAAAGTGGATTCAGCCCTGATCTCAGCTGATGCTCGAGAATGCCACTGCAGTCAATGGGTTTATCCTGCATTTTAACCATGGAGTGAACTGGGGGTGAGGTGGGAATTTGTGGATTGAGCCTAATTCAGGTCTAGAACAACTCCCATATTCCCTGCATACTTTAACAAAACAGTTTCATTATCTTCAGGAATGGTTTGATATACTTTATTGGTTTGAAAACGTGGCAAGAAATTTGTGCTGTGGCTCATTCGCCTGCTTGCCCTACTGGCAGTGAAAAAAAAAAAAAATTATTAAAAACACCCCACAAAACAAAACAAATATATGGTGACTTTGGTCATTGCTTAAATAGATCCTGTGTAACTACAAACTCTTGGAGTGGAAGGAAAGGAGGGAGCAAGCTGTTATTTTCATTCTTACTTGCCACATGTTTTGACTAACAATAGGTGTTTTCCCCATACTATAAAGGGTATCATAATTAAAATAAAGTATTGGTTTATGTTTAAATCGTACCACCTGAGATATACTGGAAGGTAATAAGTCATCTGGTAAATGAAATAATACGTATTTTGAAAGGAAAAGGACTATCTGTTGTTTAAAAACACACTCAGAAATAAAGCAGCAAAAAAAGCTAGAGCAAAAAAAATAATTTATAGAGCAGGTGTTTAGAACCTGAATTTTTATGAGTAATTAGTTGACAGATTTACTCTTGGGTACAATCCCTCTAGTCCTTGGTAGGAAGAGAGAAGGTGGATTTGATGCTACCCAAATATGATAATTTTATGAACTTAAACATAGGAACAGCTGCTTTCTATGGGTCTTTGCGTCAGTGAAGTTTTAATATAATCATAAAGGTTCGAAACATTTGAGAGATAAAAGTGTGCAATTCCAGTTGGAGTTGAAGAATCAACACCAGAGTCTTCAAAGCAAAGGTTATTTTCCATATTCAGAGGCAAGTCTGTGTAATGCAGAGATACATGAAAGGGGAAAAGAGAAAACTGGTACCTGCAAGTACAGGTATTATAGCAGCTTGAGTAATTGTACTAGGAATTAATTAAACAGAGGAAAATTAATATGGGCCTAGAGAACTTTAAAGGTGTAAGTTCCTGTGTTTGCAATGCCACAGGACTTGAGATCTTTTACAGCTCTGTCTCAGGGGCTGCATTCCTGGGACACACCGAGGTTATTCCACACCTGCTCTGCATCCACAGGATGCTGGCAGGCAGAGGTGCTACCCACAAAGTCTGGGAATGTTTGGGCTGAATTAATATGATAAATGCAAAAATTCCGTCTTTGAGGATTTTTACACTCGCGGATAATTCAAATCTGCTTCTTCAGATCAGGTAAAAGTGACATTTTGAGAGATGCTCAAAGGAGGATTTGGATGCTCTTTCAAAATAGTCTGTGCAAGAGAAGTGTCTGAAAGATTATTGGCTCCTCATCAAATGCAGAGCCAAGGAGGGCTCACAGAGCTGGTTGCTGAAATCCATCTGGCATTTGCAGCAAGACAAGAAGAAATGAACATGCCCTGTGACATTATACCTGCAACCACTCATCATAATGAATTAGGAGCGAGTGATAATAGTAAATTAACCTCTATAAGCTCAGAAGATCCTTCATTTGCAGAGGATTATTGAATTATTGTACTGCTGATTTAGAATTATGGCCTGCCTGGAAATTTATAAAAATCAGAGTCCCTTTCTCTAACAAGACAGAAATGAGCAGTAGAGATCTGAAATGACAGCGATGGGTAAAAATAGTTCAGTCACTCAGAAAGCCTCATCCACAGCTTGCATGATAAGTGCTCTGTCCTTCTCCCTCTCTCTCTCTCTAAGATGTGGTGGGGTTTTTTTCTGTGCTGACCTCTGCCATACCTGACCAGCAGGGCCCCCTTTTTTGCCATTCCATTAATAGGTTTCACGTAGAAAAGAAAGTCAGGGAAATAAATATAAAGAACTATTTCCTTTTATACTGCACAAGGCCCTCTTGCTACTTTTTGGAAACTGACCCGACTACAGCAGGAGGAAAAATCTTTTTCACGCTCTCTTGAACCTGAGAAAGTAATCTTTACATTTGTATTTTCATTCAATGTGGTTTTCAACACAGGTAAATGGAAAAAAATCCCACCCCTTCCCTTTTCAAAGGACAAAATGCTATAAACCAGATTTTCTTTCCAGAATTCTCTGCCCTAGAGAAGTAGAAATCTGCCTGGAGGTTTCTGGGGCAGCCCAGCCCTGCGATGGGAATTCTCTGTCAGACCACAGAGGCTGGACCAGCTTTAGTCACCAGTGGTGCTGGGGAAGGCTGAAGAAAAGTGTTCCTCAGCCTGATGAGGAGAGGTTTGGGATGCCTCAGCGAGATAACCTGGAGGATGCCCAGGCTCTCTGCCAAGCACATGGGCAGTGCTCCATGATCCAGACCTTCCCCACACAGCACGAGGCCTCGAGGCCAGGCTGAAACCCTCCAGACAACCTCTCACTGCTGGCTTGTGAGCCAGATGAAATGTTTTACCACTTTTGCGTTTGTTCCGAACAAAGAACATACAAATATTTGTGTTAGAAAGCACAGCTGTGAGGCTTTTTAAACCTTTACACATTCAATCACTGCCTGAAGCAGGCCTGCTCGGGCTGCAGCTCTTTGTATTCACAGACACAGCAACGCCTTGAGAAGCTCCTGATCAGTGCAACTCCCCACAGAGCTGGAGTTTTCATAGAGGAGAAATATATTCACATAAAAGATGCTTTGAAACGCCTTGCAAACCAGGATGGAATAAAAATTGCAGCGTGCCTGTGATGGAGCCTTCCCATTCCCATGTTCAGAGAGTTGCCTCTCGCCTCCTTTGCAAACAGATTTTTTGGAGAAGTAAAAGAAAAGTTTCCACCGAAGTAGCAAAGTACAGCAAAGGGGAGAGCTTGAAATCCTGGTACTCAGCTTTTATTCATGCTTTCCTAAAAGCACTGGAGTATTAATTTCAGATTTTGAAGCACAGATTTTTTTTGTGCTCAGTGCGTTCATCTTTTGCTGATCAGCTGTTGTGGTTTCGTGCTGGGAACACTGGGAGCTGTGCACTGGGTGGGCAAAAAGCTCTTTGAACGAATTTGGTGTCCTCCTTCACTCTTTTGACAAGAATGCTTCATTTCTGTCCAAGACTGAGTGAGAGTATCAGAGGGAAATTTCTCAGCAGTAGCAAACATTTCATGTAATTTTCATCTCCAAGCTTCAGTGACTCTCAACTAACCATTCAGTTGAGCTCAGTTCTCTTCTTGGAAAGAAAGACCTACATACAAGTTGCATATTGGGAAGGGTGAGGACAGAAAGTCAAATGGGAGGGAACAGGCCCCTTTTTGATGTAGAATGTTCTCCTTTGTAATGTGAGAAAGTTCCACTGAGAGAGCCCTCGCTTGGGCTGTGTCTGACAGCTGGACAGACTTGTTTGAATAAACATATTAATGCATAACACTGCTGGGGAATCCTGGAGTGACATTATTCTTCCTTTATGAGCCTGAAATGACTTCTAGCTGGGCCTCCGTGAAGAATGAATGTACTTTTGATTTATAATAAAATAAGAGTTCACGATTTAGTTCCTCTTTACTTGTGGCATGGAAACTTCAAAAGAAATGAAATGGTATTTATTTATTTTTGTAGCAGAGAATATATTGCAGTTACCTCTGAGTCATCAATTTTAAGACAAATGTTGAGAGATAAAACTGAGAATACAATTTTGGCACCTCAGCAATACTGCCAGCATAAATTCCTTCCTATGGATATTTACATTGGAAGTTCATTGCGAACTTGGCTATTTCACCTTTTTTGTCTTGTTTGCTTGTTACAAATCACTAACCAGTCAGTTATAGACCATAAAAGTTTAGACGAGGAGCTTCTGATTTAAATTCAAAGCACATTTTATAGACATAGAAACCCAGAAGGCTGACTTGATGGCTTTCTTACTTTCGACATTCCTGCTGCAGTCAATGAAACAGTGCCTTTGTGGTCTTTTAAAACATATCTATCAAAAGGCAAACAAAAAAGCAACCAGCCAGTTGAGTCCCTGTTAGCACTTTGACCTTACCATTGATCATAGTCTTTACAATTTGAACAGGAATCTTTAGTGGTTTTTAAGAAATACTATTAGGCTACAGAGACTTTCCTAATGTTCATCTGCCCGTGTTACTGAGCTGATCACCTTTTGCCATCAAGTACTATATCAATGTCAAAATTATTAATGTTGTGGTTTAAGGCATATTAAGGTTTGGCTACTGGAGTGCGTGCGTTTAAACTGTTTTCAGCTCAACTGGTTGACCTTCTAATGGAAGCATTATAATTTATCCACAGTATTAGATTTCCTAAAAAGTAGATTTTGGAAAGATACTGGTAGAAAACACTGATTTGTTCTACATTTTCCTTTGAGACTGAGATCTATATTGTATTTGTTTTTATTTAAGAGAAGAAAAAAAGGCCCTTGTTTGAAAAGTAAGGCCTTGAAGTCTGCTAAGTAGCATTTGTTTTACTGGCACTTTGATTTTATCCTGCCTTTGATTTACGTTTGTATACAGAGATGAATTGCTACCAGATCTGCAGAATTTGAGAACAGCTTGCAAACTTTTTATGAGGTTTTAGTCCTTGATCCTGCAAACACTTTTATAGAAGGAAACAACCCCATGCTCCTAGAATGACTGAACTCTGCTCCCACTGATGCTGTTGATAAATCCACCACTGATTTCAGCAGAGCTTCAGGCAGGTCAGCACTGCTCGCTTTGGCAAATAGGTGTTAGCAGGACCAGGATCTAAGAAATCAGAAGTGCAAGCCAGCTAAGGGTATAAAATATTCTCTGACTGATCATCTTGGATGCATCAGCTGAGTCAGACATTGCTGGCAGTATCTGGAACTACTGGGATACTTTGCTACTATTTATGACAAATAATTAAAAACACTTCACTGGGTCACTACTGCTTAGGTATCTTGCAGAACCCCGCAATTTACGTGCTTCACTTTGAATGGTTGGGAGCAGGTTATTAAAATTAGGAATGAGAAAATTGAAGATAAACTTCTGGTGGGATATACAAGCACTAAAACCAAAAGTGATTTTTAAAGATTTGGCAGGGAAATGGACTTGCATACCTTCATGATTGGTTCAACTTTTATTATCTGTAATTTCATATGTATACATATGTCACTTAAGTAATGAAAAAGGGAGGAACAGCTCAGCAGAGTGGTAAATCTATCCTGGCCTTGTCTTGTAAACTTAACATACTTCTAAATTGTATGATCAAGAACATCTGTTTCTCAGCCAGGGAATATTTAAGGGAAGCTCACACATTTTTACTGTGGTTATGTGGAACAGGTCCTGCCACTCAGCAGAGCCTTTCGGATTTCCAGAACGCCTAAATCAGCACACTTACACAGAATTTAATTAAAGGAATCAATGACTTCATTATTTATGTTAACTTGTTAGCTGAAGATCATCAGTGCCTGGCTCACAGTTCAATGGACTGATAAAGGCATCAGCAACTAGTGAACAATGTTATCACAAATATCTGCTTGGAAAAGTCTTTTCCCTTCATACAACTCAAAGACCTTGAGGTGCCTATGGAAATGAAATAGTTACTCTGATTAAGTACCTCTAATTCCAACTCATCCCGGTCCATTTCTTGATGAATTCCTCCCATGTAGTCATTTGGGTCATAGTATTCATGCACGGATGGATGGCTGGAAAAAAAAAAAAGTATTTTTTAGGACAGCACTCAGGACTTTAGTGGAACTTGTTAATGCATTCCGAGCTTGTAGGGAGATGATGGACTAACCCCCACACTGAGGAGCTGCATGTGGTTAATTCTATAACCTACACCACTTACCCCAGTAAGTGTTTTAAATGAAAATGCCATGTATTGTAGGAGGACAGCCTGCTGCTTTTTACTGCTTGAGCTCTCCCACATTTCCACTGCCTATACTTTGGAAGTTGTAAGCAGAGTAATGCTCTTGTGATCACTGTTTTCCGTGCTGGATTGTTTTATCTTCGGTGAAAGTAAACTCCCTCTAATTCTCTGTTAACTAGATACTGTCTGAGGCTATTTATGTAACAGCATCTGCTAATTGGCTGAGATAGTCAAGTTGTTAGAGGCAGGCGAGATTAATCTGAATGGGATTGGGAGAAGTGAGAGGAAACACCAGGAAAAAACGGTTCTGTGTGCTTGCACATGCTGGGTGACAGCGAGCTGAGTGTGGCCCTCGCAGGAGAAGGGCTGTGAGGGAACACTAACACCTCCAGCTCAGAGGAAGGGCACTGGTGATCCAGCTGCTGGGATCTGCCTGATGATTAAGGAACAAACGAAGCTGATAAGGCTGAGCTGGAATAATGCGGGCATGTTGCAACCTAAATCACAGAATGACAGAATCATGGAATAGTTTGGAGGGGAAGGGACCTTAAGGAAAATCTCATTCCACCCCTGCCATGGGCAGGGATACCTTCCACTAGACCAGGTTGCTCCAACCTGTCTTGGACACTTCCAGGGATGGGGCAGCCTCCGCTTCTCTGGGCAACCTGTGCCAGGGCCTCCCCACTCTCACAGGGAAGAATTTCTCCCTAAATGATTCATCAGGAGTTAATCTTTGCCATTTTCCTCGTGTAACTGGTTTTGCAGTTGGCAAGTCAGAGGTACTGAAAGCCCCCTCCTGCAGATGAGGTTGGGAATGTGCAGTGTGGAGGCTCTAGGAATAATCATGTCCTCTCCACAGGCTCCAAGCCCTGCTGTTTGTTCACTGCAAGCTCCAAGCTACAGCCTTTTGTCAAGTATTTCCACTAAATCGTGCTGCTGTGCTTGAATTTTCAATGGGCTGGGAATAGGTGGCCGTGCGGGAATATCCGCTGGAACCATCCTTCAAGTATCAGCAGAGAGAGGCAGGGGAGGAACAGACACTGCACACAGAACGGCCCTGGCTCAGCGTGTGACAGTTAACTGCTGTGACAGTCGCTCAGCAGCAGGGCAGGATCGGTCCCTGTTTCCCAGGAGTGCTGGCAGGGATGTCCGGAGAGGGACACTGGCAGGGTGTGTGCACACCAGTCCTGCCTCTCACTGGGAGCACGATCACCTCAAAACCAGGAACTGCTGTGGCTCTACCGGATCAGTCTGTCACACACAGCAACGGAGAGGGTCAGAATCCTTTCCATCCCCTGCTCCCTGTGGAGATGCGTGGCAGGATGACAGGCAATCTGCAAGGGGCTCCTTGGGGAGCTGTTTTCCTCTCCAACAGCATGCGAGGGCGGGGGGTGTGCGAGCCAGGAGATAATTGTCATTTGTATTTGTAAGTACAAAAGCATCAAATTACCATTAACAATAATTAAAATTTGATTCTAAAACATCCATGACAACACTGGTAAGTAATTTTAGTCCCAGAAAATAACTTATTCGAGTAACAGCGCTGCAGGGTTATAATAAAGTAATTAATACACTGGAACAGAACGTAGCAGCTCTTAGCATTACACAATTTATGGCAGCCATAAAAAATAAAGTTAAAACATAAGCAACCCAAAGAGGCAGTGAGAGGAATTACAAAATGCAATAACTTTATCCATCAAATGCCAGCAAAAAAAATGAGCTTTATGAGGCCACGTCGTGACTCAGTGGCATTACTCATGTGAGTAATGTCTCGCTAATGTGTAGGAAAAATGAAAATGCCATGAGTTATGGCTCAGTGGTGGATGAATCCTGGCTACTTCTGGGAGTACATGTTTACCAGCAGGCGAGGTGAGGCTGTGAACTACTTTAACAAGCCGCGTTACGGAACGCAAGGGTTTTTGGGGATCAAAAAAGAGCTGCTTACTCTTCGGGCAGGAGGTAGGGGTCCAGCACGGGGACGGGCGGGGTGGGCGAGCCCATCTTGCTGAGGGCCATGATGTGCTCGAAGGTGATGTCGGTCTGGGTGCCCACGTCCACCAGCTGCGGCTTGTGGGCCGCGGCGAAGGGCTTGGCGCGCGGGGCCCTCCTCAGCACCTGCACCACGATGGGCTCCTTGGCCGTCTTGAACGCTTCCACCGCCTGCTCGTGGGTGGCTTTGGACAAATCCTTCCCATTGACCTGTGGGGAGACAGCAGCAAAGCCATCAGGGACCCAGCCTCAGCTTCCAGCCGTCCCAGAGTACGATCACCCAGGGCCATCAGCGATCCCCGCAATCTCGTGCATCTCTCATTTTCCCAACAACTTTACAAATCCTCTGCTCTGCTTTTTATTTGGATAGATTCTACTGGGCTCGCTCTTGGAGGTGAAGTACAAACCACCACCCCATTTGTTTCTCGCAGATTAGAAATCCCTCAGCCCTTGTTCAAACACAACAAGTTATTGATTCTCCCGTGGTTTTTCTAGTTTTCGTTCGCTTTTCAGAGTCTTCACTTTTTTGCTGAACAAAACCGAAACCACAAAACTATGTGTTTGTGTCTGATAAACCATTTTTCAGATGAAACATGATGGTGGTACTCAGTCACTGCAATAAAAAAGTCCATTTTAGGGTAGCAGATAGAAATAACACTAGACATACCAGGCCATGGAACTGGGGGTCATGGAACCGGGAGAAGAGAATTCACACACTGCACTAAATACACCCTGTAATGCCACGTTTAGTCGCATTAAAAGAAGTGTGGCACCTGAATGAGAACATTACTCAGCTCAGTAACTGAATTTAGCCCACACTTAACATATTGCCCAGGGCAAAAAGCTGGCTGATATAAAGAGGGTTAACTCGAGTGCAGAATAGATTGAAAAGGCTAAATTCCTGCTGAATTTCCTTGTGCACATAACACTTTTTCCGCTGTCATCTTGGGTTTACCTTAGAGAGGTGATGACACCAGGATTTTCACGAAGCCAGCTGAGAGGGGAAGCTGTTAGCATGACATTTACATCACACAAACACTTGCACTGCACACGACTGCTCCCAGTAATGCACAGCGTGTAAAGTTTGGCCTGGTCAAATTAAATATCATTAACTCGCCCAATTGAGCAGATTACTTTAAAACAGTTTGTACAGCTGTAAAATTAGGTTCAGTGTAATGTTTTCTCTGGAAAAGGGAAATGCTGATTATGGTTTGAGTTTTATTATTTGCTGCAAATGAAATGTTGCACATTTTACTGTGTGCATCCTAATTTTATTTTTGTTTTTGGTACAACTAAACCCAACAAGCAATCAAAATAAAAGAACCTAAATTGCAGTGTATAATGTTTTTCAGAAATGTGCTCAGAATAACTCTTGAGCAGGAAACTTATTTATGTGAGATCCTTTCTCCATCTTTATAGGAAAACCTGGTAAAATCCTGCGAAGGACAGACTTCCAGTTCATTCCCAAATGCTGTAATGAACCTGGATTACAGACACTTTAGTACAGGCCTGAATTTTAATTTAGGTTCCTTAAGACACTTTTTTTTCTGCAAATCCATGGACTGGCATCCTCTTTGTGCTCTCCTATGCAATAGTTACATAAATAATCATAACTCAAGGACAGGTTGATGTCATGCAGGGAACAAGTGGTGGCTGGACTGTGTCATAAATTGTTACTACAGGAATTATTTCCAAGTGGTTTCCTGACCATGTTGTCTGCAAGCTGATAATGCCATGAAAAAGAGAAGGTGCTGCACAGCCAGGAAGAAGGTCATGGGACCAGATTTTAGAACTGGGGTGATCAGCCAGCTCAATTTTAATCTAAACCCTCTTCCGCTGCAGAGGGGCCTTGTGTAGAAAAGGTTTGTGACTTTCTGGCATTCAGCTTTTAGCTGGTGAATTGATAACTCTGCAAGCAGAACTATATTTGATGTGTATACAACCTTAAAGCACAGTTTGGTAAGATGGCAATGATTACAGTGAAATGAAAGTGTAGGTCACTGTACTGCCATTGGGGATCTGTCTGTAATGACACTGTACTGTCATTATGGGTTTCTTAACCCACTTCAAAGGTATGGTTGGGGATTTTGTCTTTAAAAGTTAGTGTTTCTATTAACTGTGGCAGCACCCACATCGTATTAGGCAGACAATCCTCTGGACAGTAGCTGTTCACATGATGAATGGTTTTGGGGTCAGTCTGTGGATCCCTTACAAGAGACTGATTCCTAAACCCCAACTGAGTGGAATCCTTTCAGCTCTGCAGGTTCCTGTTCTGATCAGCAGCCTTGGCCACTGTGGTGGATGCTGATCTATGAGACGTGGCCAGAACTGCACTAACAGATGATGAAAGAATACACAGTGATGCAAAAATATGCTTTAAAGTGCTTTACAGCAGGGAATTACATTTCTGAACCTGGTTCCTAAAAAACCTGCAGTAAGTGCCATAATATGTGGTAAATACTGAGCGGTGAATAGTTTGTAATTACTTTTTTTTTTAAGCATTTCCCATCTCAGCACACCAATAATATCATTTTCCATTAAAGAGAAATGAGGATGGAAGTGCTAAATATTTGGATAATAAAAAGCAGTAATTCCCAAGTCTGCTTATGCATAACAGAGATAAATTGCTTTTTGGTAGCAGGTATTGGTATTTTATTTTTAGCAGCACAAAAATGATGCAGAAGAGAAATATACTGGGATGACCTCAATGGCCTAATTTCTGGTGTCTGTGTAGAGTCAGTACTTGTGGTTAATCCTGAGTCTAGCAAATAGGTGATACTAGCACGGTTAGTTTCTATCTGGAGAATTTGTCACAATTGACAAATAATTATCCCTAGTGCTTAAAAGCCAATAAATACATCTGTACAGCTTTGCTTTTTTTAAAAAAAAAGGGGGGGGCTTTATATTCATAGACTTTATTCCTAATGCTGCTGAATTGTGCTCAGCAACTTTTTTCCTTGTAAACAGTTACATCTGAAATAACACAGAAAAAAAAATCCATGCACATGAACACTTCAGATGACTGCCAAAAATGACAAATATGCATAATTTCTTAGGAACACGCCGTGTGACAGAGACAATGGGATCTTTCATGGCACAAAAGATGGATAAATTAACTTGTCTGAAAGGGTGAAATGCTTAGCTTTTGGACCTTCTTAGCATTGAAAATATACTGAATATGGAGAAAGCTGTAGATTAAGTGCAGTGACTGGAGTTAAACTGAGCTGAATGGACTTGGATGAAATTTGTGGCGCAGCCAGATAGTGGATTTAGCCACTGCACGAGGCAAGGACACAAATACTCTGAATTAAGACCAGACAGCAAATAAGGAAGGGATGCTTGAATTTTATCTTTTTTTAATAGAAGCCATGCAATGCTTATAAAATAAAATAGCATTTATAGTATTTTATACAATGTACTGTATGTTCTTTTGCACTAAAGTAGCCTGGAGAGAGGACCAAGAAATCCACAGAGGCAGCAAGAAATCTATAGATAAAGATGGCATAATCCTGTCTGAGAGGCCTGTGTCTCCTGGAAGTTTTAATACTTGGAATGAAAATAAAAGAGTCACTTGAGCTTGATTTGATGCTCACTGGAGTCAAGGGGTGTTTCGCTTTTGCAATGCCTCAGTTCAGGCTCTGAGAGAGAGAGAACACTAACAGCAAATCAAGAAGTTGTGAAGCCGAGTGTGCCATCAGCATTCCATGGCCAAACTGGGAAAATGGAAAGGAAAATGCTGCCATGGTCAATTAAGGTAGAAGTGATGTATATTTGTAATTGAGAAAAAGAGAGATGATGCCCGAAGGCAGAACAGGGGAGGCCGTGGCACAAATCCAAACGGGTGATCCCAGAAAACAAATAGATGGAAAGGATGTCTTAAACTCTCGTTTTGATCATGGAGCTCTCATTAATTCCTATTTCCAAGAAGTAAAAAAAACCAGGAATTAATGCAAAGAAGGAAAGAAAAACCCCCAATATGCTGTATCTGGCCCCAAATGGAAGCAGCAGAACTTCACAGAGGAACCCTAAACATCAGGTGGAATTGCTGAGGAACATCCCATGGCAGCTTAGGAGGTGTGAACCCTACAAATACGTGGTTATAGTTTGAGGTCAGCCTCCTAAGAGCCATGAAAAAGGCTGGGAAAGTTTGAGTGATACTTTGGAGATAAAAGGGTGAAAACAGGCAGTAGGATCTTGGGGGTGTGGTGTTGGTGAGACCCAAGTGCCTCCCTGAGCCTGCTCTCAAATCTCTCTCAACTGGTAGGTACGTGTTAAGTAGGAAGAACAAATAAATCAGTGATGATCTGTGATCCAAGGTGCTCTCCTCAAAAAGGAGAAAAGGAAAAAAAAAACCAGGAAAACCTCTCATAGATCTTTAGGCTTGTGAAGAATTTGCTCCTCCTCACTAGGACATGGCTTTCCATAAAATTTTCCAGAGCTGTGAGTGTGTAAGGGATTGGATATACAATGGCTTCTCTCTGCTGGAGCTGTGCAAGGCACTTAGCATCCTTCCTGCTGAAATCTCCTTCCTCTATTCATTCTGGGTATGTCACAGGGAAATACCTTTTGCAAAGACAGATTTCCTCACTTTTTAATGCTTTATACAGGTGCTTTTACTTTAACAGTTATTCTGCTGAGAGGTTCGGGATCCTCCAGCGATTCCTGAGCCAAGTGCCACTGTTTAGATGCTAATTTCCTGAGGTCAGAATTGGCACAGGGGCCAGAGGCTGGAGCCTTCCAGCCTTCCCACTGTGAGGACAAGGCTGGACCTTCTGTGCAAGGCAACGGGAGCTCACAGCCAAGGCTGGGATGACAGAATTCTTCTCTGTTACTAGAAAACACATTCTTATTTTTGTCTGAGGTATGAGGCAGGAGAGCACATGGTTGTGCTATTACATAAATGTCATTTTATCAATAGCTGCTGTTTAGTTATTGAGCAAGGGATTTACGTGCTTTATTTCTCTGGGTGGGAAGAGAAGACTGATTAATTGCCACTTTTTAATGGCAGACATAAATTAGAGGCTTTCAGGTACATCAGAATATGTCACTTGTTTACAAGTGGACAAAATCTCCTCCTGGTTGCCACCAATCCTTACTTTCTTTTCCTTCTGATACAGTGCTTATGGAAACCCCAGTAGTGGTGGTTTCTCTTTTCCTGTGAGAGCAGAATTCACACATTGGGGTTCTCTACATGAGGAGGATATTCCTGGAGCTGATTCCCAGTTTCCCACTTGCAGCCACAGCGGGAGCCCACAGAGGAGCCCTGGGAGGGGACACTGGGGCAGGGCTGTGACAGGAGAGGGCTGGCAGAAGAGAAAGTGGGGAAGATGCTCAGGGAATGGAGGAGTTCAGCACCCAGGCATGAGAAAACATCATCTGTAACAGCACAGACAAAGTGACTTTGGGCAGTGGTGGAGGAAGTTACTGAAAGGCTGAGAAAGCCAGAAAATCCCTGTGCAGAACAGTTGAGTAATAATTATTTTGTATTTTATTTTCACAGCAGTAGTGTGTAGCATTGTTTTCTGGATGTTGGGAGCACACAGCAGAAACCAGACAGGTCTCAGTAAAAGAAAATTATTTTTTTTCCATTAATTTAGACTGATTTCTGTGGGTTCAATGCCATGAATGATAAACATTTGTATGCATAGTACAGCTTGTTGGCTCTTCTACGCCTCACAAATGTCACAGAGAAAAAAAACTTTTTTTGCTTAAGAATGAGCAAGCAGCTTTTCTTTGTAGAAATTCATGCAAATCCTTGGGAAGTGCACTATAAAAATGCTAGTTCTGTTAGAGTACAGACATCTCTGCTCCATTTAAAATGCTCTTTATGGTCTGATTCACTTCTTTAGCAAGTTCTTAAGGAGTCTGCATACTAAGAAAAAGCAGCACAACTTTAAAGATTTTTATAGAAGCAAGAGCAGCAAAAAGCCTATTTTATAACCCTCCTTTTCCTCAGGAACTGGAGAAAAAAAGGTTCAAAATATAGGTTAATTCTTCTTGCAGCTCCATCTAATCCCTCTTTTATTTCCCTCATATGTACAGTCTCCTTCTTTTTCAAAACCCCAGAATTACATTGTTTAGTAATAGACTGTTTCCATGTGTGTGCATTTCCCTTCTGCCTTGCGAGCCATCCATGACAAAACAGTTCAGACCAAGGAAAAATTCTTTCACTTAAGAGCACAGAATACATTTGTTCTCCAAACCGTTAACTTGCAAATGGAAAATCTTGGGAGAAAGACCCTGGAAATAAAGGAATTTTTATTTTGCTAGTAATTAGCACATTTACGTATTACCAAGGCAGTGCCAGGGCTGTCTGTAGCATACTAAGATGCTCTTGGTGGGGTTCTCAGGCTCTGCTCCTGTGGCTCACAACTCAAAACAAAACCACAGGGAATTTTATCATTTGCTTCAACGAAAACACAGAGCAACGCTGGGGCGTCCAAGACTCCTGGACTTTCACTAGAAGCAAAGTTTACTCGGAGCCTTTTTTTTCTTAAATATGCATGAATCATGTTAAATGACTTCATATCAGGGCGGAAATGCATTTCCTTGTTTTTTTTTAAGTGATCTTTTGTGTATCTTTTCATGGCTTAATAACCCACGTCCATCTAAAACACAGCCAGAAGTTTACAGGCCTCCCCTTTTAATGCCTCTCTCTGCCATTTCTGCAGCGTGACCCAGAGGGGGCCAATCAATGGGATCTCTGAGTGAGGTACAAATGAGCCATAAATAATCATGAATTACTAATGACTGGGATTCAGCAAGTGTAATTACCCGTTTTCTCACATCCTCTGCTTTGTCCACCTCTTGCACTGCACCTCCAGCGTGGCTCCTTGGGAAATGCTCTTGCCCTTCCCACATGTGCTTTTCCCAAGAGGCAAAACCTGTGTCTGTGTGTTCATCTAGTACAGCAAATCACAGATTTTTATGAATGACAGCTTTGAAAAAGCTGTGTATTCTATATTCATGTTTAAAATAACACACAATGAGAGTAAACAGCATAAAAAAGATTGATCTGTTTAGTTGAGGGTGCAATGTTACGTGGACTCAAGCTGAATTTGAGTAGCATAAGAAACCAATTCTTGTACTGAATCAGACCAAAGGTCCCTGCAGAGCAGCACCTTTCTCCCACAGAAAAAGGGAATGGTCAAAGATGAAGATTTGGAGGGAGCTTTTCCCTGCAATGGCCTTCCAGCACCTACAGTTTGGTAAGGCAATATTTAACACCATACCTCAATTAAAAACAGAGCAGCGTAAGTTTCTGGTGTACAGACCAGGGCTTCAAATAATCCTGATATAATTTCAGCAGCATCTCAGACTGGGCAAGCACACAGCAAAAGCCAGTGCTGCCTCTGGAGACCTGCTCCAAGCAAACAGACAAAAGGAATCTCGTGCGGATGCGAAGATGAAACACAGAACAAGTGAGCGATCTGCCTGAGGTCACACGAGAGCACAGCACCACTGAAACCTCACATCCCATCTCCCAGACACCGTGTTTAAGTTCATTCAAATTCCCAGCATCCCGTTTTTACACCGTTGCTCATTGTTTGTAGTTTTTAAGTCCATCTTTCCACTCCTGCCCTTCTTCCATAAAAGCCTCAGTGATGCAGGACAGGGAAAGAGCAGTTTTGGACAGCTCTGAAGATCACCTGTGTCAGAGAGGGTTATTGAAGCTGGTTCCAAGGGAAGATGGAAAGAACACCCAGTGCTGCTCTGTGGGAACCCAGTGACAGATCCCAGGGGGTTTCTCACTGAGAGGCCCCGTGGCTTCAGGAGCTTTGTCACCTTGGACCTTCCACAAGCAGAGCTGAAGTGGCTGAAGAAAACGAACCTCAGAAGGGCTCGTGCAGGCAGGAGTCCCATCACCACCTCTCTCCACGCTGCCATGAGTTCTCATAGCGTGATATTGCTAAAAACACCTTCATTTTCCTTTGCTTTTGGCTAAAACTGATGGCAGATCAGTTACACAGATGCACCAGGTCAGGTACAAGAGCTTCTGCTGCACTCTGAAGCACCTCTGCCAAATTTAAAAATTCTCATCAGCTGTGATTGTCCAATATATGAATGATTGCTTTCTCTAAAATGATGCTCAGTTTTCACTCTGCAGGAATGTACAGGATATTGGCTTGAAGTTGCAAAAAACCCTCTCACTGCACTCCTCTTTGTAGTTTTTGTTATTATTTGGGATAATTTTGATGTATTGGTGCCCAGTTCCTATGCCAGTGGACAACATGTCCAACCACCTCTGTGTCCCTACCCAGGATTATCCCAGTATGGACACAAGGAAGAAAACAGTGCCCTGATTCTGACTATTTGTGCTTTGGATGGTGGCATCTGGCTTTTTGCCTAAAGACATTCCATGCTAATAGGATTTTTTTCTTCAATTGTCACCGCTTAAAGCAGTGAGTGTTGTAGTATTTAATGTTTCTGTATATTTGATATTATTTATTCTGCCCCTCTCCTGTCAAATCCCTGACTTGAGGCCAAGTTCCAGGGGGCCACTTGGATCTGCTTTCCTTTACCCACCAAATCTCTGCAGGGACCAATCCCCGTGTTCGTGGAACTGTAGAGTTGTCCTGTCCCAGTGAAAATGAAGCCTGACCTTTTGTTCCATTATTAATGAACACGACAAAACACATTTATTGAATCTGCACTTTTTCATTACTCCATATGTTTCCTTTTTTCCTGGCCCATGTCTGACATGTGACAGTAAAGCACAGAGTGATTGTCCCTGGTGTCTTCTCCCTTGTGACTTCTTGCCACCTGCTTCATAGCATTAAACAGATGTATAAGTGTAAAGCATCACTAAACTCATCCCTTCAATCATTCATCATTTAAAAAAAAAAAAATCCTAATAAATCCATGCTATGGCTGAGCATTTTATCTGCCCACTGTAAAGATGAAAGGCATTGTAGATTTTAGGAAGATTATGTAGCAGTGAGACATTTCATGTGCAGAGTAGGTCAAATCATGCATTTATATCACAGGTGACCATCAGGCATTTGTTTACTTCATATCAGATCTTGTTTATGTTCCTTTAACGGCCCAAATATTCCTCTAACTTTACAATACAGAATATCTTCCAGAGAAATCCTAACAGAGGCATTGCATTATTCATCATCAAGTGAAGAGGAAAATTTCAATTGCCAGTTTCTGGTAAATGTCTAATTAGGAAAGGGGACTTGTGAGCCACAGACAGGCGCCACGATCATTAAAGGGCAGTTTTCTGAAGATTATGAGTCTCCAGTCTGTCAAGCAGAGTTTTTCTGCAGCTGAACTAATTCTGCAGTAGAAAACCCTGTCTAGAACAAAGCCCTTGGAATTAACATCTTGTTTAAGCAAACACATGCCTACTTTGAAGTAAGTGTGATAGGTTCACAACTGTTATTGAGGTCAAATTTAATGGTAGTGAAGTGACAGAATTGAACTTCAGCGCTAGTTTTAATTTCAGCTGCAGCACAGGCTGCACATACAGAGCACTCGAAGCCATACACTGTATTTCAAGTAGAGCAGTTCCCTATAATTGGCATCACCACTTTGGTCTTAACATGGAAAACTACTGAAATGTAGAGCAACTAATTCTCTGGCTGCCCAATTAAATTTGAGGGTGTGAAAAGCATATGTACAGAGGCAATTATTTCTGTTTTCCAAATCTTACAGTTTTGATTAGACTTTTTTTTTTTTTTTTCTCTGAGCTGAATGTTTATTTTGGCAAGCTTCGCTTTGGCCCTGCTTTAGGATAACATCATTGCTCAGTAGGTTTAAGTCTAGTTAGACTGTTTCCTTGAATTAGGCTTTCCTATGGATTGATTACTTGGGTCTCATTTTCTCAAGTCTGAGCGTGCGAATGGAATTCTGAGGGTGAAAGGAGCTGCACTGGTGATTAGCTCAGTGCAGCGGGTTTGTGTGGGAGTTCTGCTGGAGAACAGCCCCCTGCAAGCGATGCCACTGCAAGCTGCCAATGGAAAACAGTGGTGGCTTGTTCCCCACCACTGCTGACCTCTCATTAGCACAGAATTTGTATCTGACCTTGGTGCTTATAGAACCTTGGCCACAGAGCATCTCGGTCTGGTTTAAAACACAAATCCAGCTTGCCCACTATTGTTTTTTACCAACGCTGTCATTTTTCCGTGTCTCGGGGACGTGCCAGGCCAGGAGCATGTGAGTGAGGCTTTCAAGTCTCCGACACGCTGAAAGATCATGGCAACAACTGTTTATTTATACATGAACTTTAGTATTTGTGAGGGGTGCCAGCTCAACAATCACGGAGCGGAATCTTCTGACCTCGGCTCAGCTGAACCAAGGGCAGTGGCAACATGAGCTTGTTTCCTGCCAGCCTGTCCTCACCCCGGAGGGACAGCCTGGAGGAAGGGGCTGGGCTCTGGGCTCTCTTATCTCAGGGTTTCTCAGCTGGAAGTGCCAGTTTTGATGGGCTGTTCTTATGGTATCTTCCCACTGCAAGCACTGGGTGAACTCCATCACCTTAAATCCCAGGGAACAGTTTTGAGCACTGCCCGTGCAGGTTAGAGTCATCTGTAACCTAAAATTCTATGTTGACATGCTTGGAAATTCTTCCAGGGGAAGGTGTCCCTGCCCATGGCAGTGGGGTTGGAATTACAGAATCTTTAAGGTCCCTTCCAACCCAAACCATTCTGTGATGCTGTGAGGATTCTATAAAACACTGTGGCCATTTAGGAAATGATTTCACTGTGTGTTTACCTCCCAAACTGTGGGCAGTGTGTGCTTAGCGTGAAATAGGTACTGAGAAAGTTCTTTAAATTGCAGGCTTAATCTTATTTTACTTCATTTTACAAACTCAAAAGCTCTGTCTCAGATGACTCATTCTTCCGTAAGGTTCTTCCAATGGAGTTGACTTTTTAGTCCCCCAGGAATTTTCATGCAAAGGGAAAAGCCCTTATTTCTGTTATTGTTTATGTAGGAGTTGATGATATTGAGAAAAGCACATCGTAAACCTGGTGTTAAACACCCTCCAAATTTTCCGGCTTGCTTTCTTCCCCCTTCTCCCACCATTTTCACAACTTTTAATCTTCTGAAGAAGATTTCTATTTAACCAGACACCCGAAAATCTAATAGTGTGTATTACTTCATTTCATGTGCTGTATTCAGCTGGGAAGTAAACCTTGGGATATATCTAAGGTGGGATATGCACCCCAGTGGTGCCACGCTCATCAGTGGTGACACTGCTCTGCATCATCAAGGCTCCAAGCTGCCACAGTCCCCTTTGTGTTTGTACCACAAAGCATTGATATGCACAGCTACAACAGCCTCTAATGACGAGGTGTCTTAATTTGGTTTTTATTATGTGATTAAAGGTACAATAAGGTAAGTGCTCAACAAGAGGGAAGAACATTGTTCTGCATCATTAAGCTCATAGCGGCCCAAAAAGAAATTGTAGGCAATGTGCCAAAGCCCTTAATGAAGAGGATCTCTTTGAATTATCTATGGATGAGGAAGGGATAAAGCCTGAGCCCTGGTATATTTGATCCTCTTTGTGCTCACTGTTAGAGGACTTACGGAGCCAGCCGTACCGGACCTTCTGGAATTGTAATTTATTGAAGCATTAATTTCCCAGCCACACTAAAGCTCTTGGCCCAATAGAGAAAGTGCAGTTATGTACTATTATTAATTCCTTCAAGTATTTTCTGAATTCCTACATCTTGGAGTCGTGAACTTTTAAAAAATAAGGCTAAGGGGATTTATTTGTAATGATGCTCAATATTCCCTAAAACTAAGTTATGCAAATTTTTCCAAACTCAGACTTCTTAAATAGCAATGCCTTCTTATCACATGATATTAGGGTTACATGGATGACACAAAATAAAACCACTGTAAGAGACATTTTCTACTGTTGGCAGATTTTGAAACTTTTATCTTCTATACTCTGTAATTTTAAATGACAATGATCTTTCATCTCCCTCACTGTTAAATTTTAAGTGATTGCTCTTGTGTGTAGGTTACATGAGGACATATTTTTATAGTTGTAGTGACATATAATTATCTGGATGTGCTCCATAAGCTATAGAATTCCCTCCCTCCTGACTTGCGAAATAGAGAAAGCAAAGTAGACCCCTGCTAAAATAATTTTGCACAGTTATTTGTATTCTAGAATAATCAGGGATTATAGTCTTAAATAATTCAGATTTTGCTATGTTAGAAATCCCAGTTTCACAGGATTACATGCACCTTTCACTTCTGTGGAAACTGAGGGTATTGCACCAGTGTTTCCCAAAAGACTTCCATACTTAACGAGGAGCACTGGGCACTCACACACTGCTCAAACCAGGCTGCAGCACTCTGCAGGTGGATTTCTAAATCCCAGCTCCTGCCAGGGATCTGCACCTGCAGCCAGCACTGGATAGTTCAGCCATCTCAGATATCAGCAGGAGCTGTTCCTGGGACTGATTTCAGGACACGTATTTAATGAATGTTGTCCTGCATCTGTTGGGAGATGTCAGAGAGTTGCAAACATTCTCTGCCACCTTCTCTTCATGGCGAAAACTGAGCAAGCTTCCTGAGCAATCACAACGTTCGTGATCGGGCGCTGTCTGTCTGTCCTGGTTGTTGCACTCCTGAATGTGACTCACTGATAGTCCCCAAACCCAGACTGCACAAAAACTTGGCAGGAGAAGGAAGTTCCCACAGCCAGTGCTGTATCTGAGCAGAGCACTCACACAAACCATACCTGGCCCCAGGTGTGCTGCTGCAGGCAGCATCTGCAACTGCTTCTCAGCTCGGAACACTGTCTGAAAAATCTGATTACCTCCCTCTAAAATTCCTCCCCCCATCACATGCACAGCAGCTTAGCAAGTGGAAGTGTGCTGGTATAAATAGAAATGACAGTCAACATGTCTTTCTATTTGCTCCCACAGGTTTTTTTTTTTATTCCGCAGAGCGTCAGCGTCCTTTGGGTGAGCGAGTGAGAATTAGATCACAACTACGTGGTTAAAATTTAATCACTTCCCTACTAGCATAACATACAGAGCACATCTTTTATTCACTTTGTTGTCAGTGACATCAGTATTGGTATCAGCTGCAGGTGGGAAGGCAGCAGGACACGGGATTGCTGAGCAATTCCCTCTGCCGGCAGCACGGAGCAGCGCTGGGAATGTCACCCGGTGATTGTCACTTATCCCAAACCACCTCAGGAATGCCAAGGGGGGAAAATACAGCCTGAAGGATCTGGGTGGTGTCTGTCCATCCGGAGTCTTTTTACAGACAACCCACCTCCCCTTTTCAGTATTTACTATGAGTGTATATGCCTGTGAGTATTTCCAGAGAGAGCTCCAGGAATACATCCTGAAACACCTGGTTGTCACTTTGCAGGGTTCTGTCCCACTGCCTCAGTCTGAATTGTATTGTAGATGTGACAGAGTAAGGAATTTCAGAGGCAGGCAGAAGGAAAAGCAGAAAGGGGAAATAAAACCTTTGTAATAGAGGTTGATGTGTTAATACATTCACAGCAAACTTCTCAGAAGGCTCATGTGAGTAATTTGGTCTATAAAGATCTGTAGGGGAGAAGTTTTAATCTGCTGTCAAGTCTGTTTGTTGGCTGGTATTTTTACACACCAAGGTGCAAAACCTACAACAACTAGGTACAAACTCACAGTGACAGGCACTTACAGAGCAGACTGAGGATCAGTGAACGCACTGCACACAAACAAGTGGCTCTAAGCCACAGGTACAAAACCCTCCTTGTGCATCCTTCCCAACTTGTGTAAGGAGTGTGCGACCAAGCCATGATCCTTGACAAGAAATTTTACCTAATATACACTGAAAAAATGAACACAGCCTTATTTTGTGATGAAAGGTTTGTGGAAAGTTTGATGTATAACATAGCTACATTTAAATATCTGACATTCTGCACATGTGAATTGGAAGGTACAGCCTGAAAACATAATCATTATCACACAGATTTCAAACAAGGCAAACCCCCTTTCATTTCCAGCTCCTCTGCCCTTAACAGTAGCCACAAGCCTAAAAGAGAACACTCGCTCTTAGAAACGAAACCCAATTCTTTACCTGACAAACTTCATACAGTAACTTGTACTGCTCTTCTGGCTTCTGCAGAGTGCACAAACTGCATCCCATGTTTAAACTCAGGCGGCAGAAAGGCTCTTCCTTATTCCCCCGGGCAGCCAGAGCGATGTCCGCGGCCAGCACGCATCCAGGCACGGCTGGGACCGCAGGTGATGCGGCTGGAGCCGGCACTGGCGCTGGGAGAGCCGCAGAGCTCTGCCCGTCCCCGGCTCCCAGCTCCCTCCCTCTGCCTCTCCCGGCGCCCAGGCACGGCTATATACCGCCACTCATGCATATTAATCAGCTCTCATTGACTATTCATAACAGACAGTGATACACAAGCTATAATTGCCAGCTATGACAGCTGAAATTTCTCTAATTAACAGGCGAGCGCTTCAGTAGCAGGCATAATAAAGGACACTAACAATTTTGTAAACCATTTTGTAGCAATTACAAATAAACACGACTGCGTTTTACTACGGTCCCTCAGGATAATTCTTCCCACATTTCAGCAGGCTGGAAGCAGGGTTTAAACGTAAGGCACAATGAAATGAATGTCACAGTACAGAACTCAGCCATGGTGAAGTTGAATATGCTCAGTAGCATTTATTTCCCTCCTGGACTGTGGTGCTATTTGAGAGCCTCACTTTTACAGCAGCAGCTGACTGAACTGGGGGTTTAACAAGCACAACAGAGAAAGGCATCTCTGTCCCTGAAAGCCTCCACAGCCTCAGGACCTGGCTGCAAAGCAAGGAAGATATATGTGAACGTGTGTGGATTTAGGGAAAAAAAACCCCAACAAAAAAGAGCGTCTTGTATTAATATAGATCAGCTTTAGATTAATATGTATTCCAAGTGAAAAATGGCCATTTATGCTACTGATTCCCATTGTGTATTTGAGTGGTGTAAATGGCAGGTTCACATATTATCTGTGATATTAAAAATATAAACTTTATGAGATTATAAAAATATGGACAATAAAACCAGTGTGGCATTTATGACTGCTCAGCATTTGAGTGCGTAGATCTGCATTAAACCTGTGCCACAGATGTAAAGGATAAGACAGCACTGAACTGCCCAATGAGCTAGAAAAGTACTCGTAACTCATGGGCTTTATGGATATTTTCCAGTCTGTGGGAAGCACTGCCTTTTGTTGGGAGCGTGGATTGACCGTAATTTTCCCAGTTGTTTAAGCATTCAGAAGGGGGTGCATTTTTATAACCCCACTGCAATTCACTCTGCTGTAAAGAAGAGAAGACAGAGCAGCCAGGGGTGAATCCAGGGTGCCATTCCCACAGGCATGGAGAGCCTGCACGGATCCTGTGCCTCGTTACCTGACTGGTTCTGACTATTGGCTCGGCGAGTTTCTGTGGGTCACGATGGAAATGTCGTGCAAGGACCATCTTTCCTGTCCAAACTCTACACAGGTGCTTGCTGTGGGTATCTTGAGGGATACTCAGCTCCTGCTGCAGTGGCACTGACTCACAGTTTGCATTAAAATGTTCAGTTACTGCAATGCAGTTCATGCCTTAGTGCAACTTTAGCAAATGGAGACTGACAAGAAGGGGTCCCTTGACTCTGAGGCTTTATTTTGGTGGCAAAATTTGCCTGCCTACAGAAAGAAACAAAGAACAGAAAGAAAGGAGACCTCGTTTCAGTGGTGTCCAGCGACAGGACAAGGGACAATGGGCAGAAATTGAAACACAGGAAGTTCTATCTGACTATGGGAAAAAACTTCTTTATTGTGAGGGTGGCAGAGCCCTGAACAGCTGTCCAGGACGTTGTGGAGTCTCCTTCTCTGGGGTTATTCAGCACCCACCTGGACATCATCCTGTGCACCCTGGTCTGGATGACCAGGGGGGTTGGACTGGATGATCTCCAGAGGTCCCTTCCAACCCCACCTGGGACTGAAATCCCTGCCAAACACCCAAAAGTGAGAAGGAACCTTATCCCTGAGCTGTGACTGTGCTGTTTCCCTGTTGAGAGAACTGCTGCCATGGTGGCAGAAGGTGCAAGGCTGGAGCAAGGCAGAAGAAGCCTGGATGTTACTGCTGCCCTCAAGGAGCGATTCAGGCCATCCCTGGTCAGATTTGCCACTCACACACTGCAGCTTTTCCAAAGCTGGTTGACAGCCAGTGACTATGGATCTTGAACAAATGGAAAATTCTTGCATGAGGGGACTAGTGTTCCCTAAAAGCAGAAAAAGATGACGATGATAAGTGAATTAAATAAAAAAACCTCAGACTCTATGGAAATTGTAAAAAAGTTTATGGCTTTGATTAGATAATTTTTTGGTTATGTAATTTGATTAAGCAACTTAAGGTAAAGCTTCCAAAAATGTTGTCCGTGATTTTGGTTTTCTTTTTGAATGCAATTAGGTTTCTTCTCAAATACTAGATGCTATTTAAATAAATGTTAGTGTTCTGTTCAGGTGGCTGAGGTCAGTCAGGAAATTTTATTTTTTTTTAGGAATAGCACGCAGCTGGATCTGCTTAGAAATAAACCAGAAACATGCGGGATATTTAATTTCCATTTTCAACGGAAATGCACCTATTTGTTATTTCCCTATAGCAACGCGATAGACTGCAGGAGATAACGTTTCATCTGATTCAGAGAGATAATCCCTAAGTCAGGCCAGGGAGTAAGCCCAGCAGAAGACTTGTTTTGATGTGTGAGTGGAGGGTCCCATGAATGTGATGTTTGGGATTCTTCAGCTGACACGGCCCCAGCAGCAAAAAGCTCACCCTGGCAAATGAGCTGCTGCTGGAGCCAGGCCAGTGCCCCTCTCACTGGAGATGTTTCCATTATTGAAATACACCTTGCATCTCCCTATTCATCTCATAGATGAAAATAGCAGCACTGCCTTGGGTCAATATAGACTGGTTTTTCCAGCACTTTGCCAAACTTTAAACATTTGGGCTGTAAACTTGTGTTCTGGGCATTGTCCAGTGCTGATTTCTGCCTTTAATGGTACACTCGAGCTGAAGTTTCAGTCATTTCCAAGAGTAAGATTACAGGGAGAAAAAAAAAAAAGTTTGCCTGTGTTCTGAAATTCTGGATGCTTTCTTTGAGAGGGTTTTAGTATCAACGCAATTTGAAACACGAATTTGAAGCTTGGCACCGGGATGGTTTGCGTTGTCCCTGTGAAATCTGCTAAATTTGGTCAGCTCCTAAGCTGTTGCAATTTGTGCGTTCTCCGCACAAAGTTGGTGCAAGCTTCCAGTTAAATTCCCGTGAGACTTTAAACGAGTTGGGTGAGTGATGCCAGGAGCTCCGGCAAGGCCAGCTCCGCTTCCTAACGGCTCTTTGTGAGGTGGGAGGATGGATACCAAGAACAAAGGGATGCTCTCCGTGCTCCTCACTGCCGGACCCATCCAGGCAGGGAGAGCCGCAGAGCCGCTGCGATGGGCTGGGTGTTAATCGTGCGGTTTGTTTTATAACTCATTGCCCAAGGAAGCCTGGTGCCTTACAGGAACCCTCGTACCTGGGCAGGTAAACCGGCTTCCCTCGGCGTGTCCGGATCGGGCAGCTCGTGCTGGGATGTGGCAGCTGCGCTAACAGCGTGCCTTGTGTGGTCTCGCCAGGGCCACAGATAATGAGCTTAACCAAACGGACGGGCAGCGGAGGGTTTACATCACGTGTAATGGGAAGGTTAGAGTGGTCCCAGCTGAATCTGAGCAATCCAGGCTGAATGGGAAGTCAGCGAGACAGCTGACTGGGAACAATAGGAAATGGCCTTTGAATACACAAGGTGCCAGCGAGAGCTTTCATTAGCATTTATCTAGATTACTCACTCCCTGCCTGCCTGCGTGTGACCGCGGCTGCGAAATCCCCTTCACCACAATACCTGGCTCCGACTACCAGACATTTGCTTTTGTGTCCAAAAGCTAATTCCCAGGGAACAGAAGAAGGTGGGAAGCAGCCAGACTGCATGGGCCACCACAAAGACGAGGCTGCTGCTCTTGTCCCCGGGAAGCCGGAGGTCCTGGACAGACAAGGAGGGAATGCTGCCACAGACCACGGGCTGGTTTTGCTTTTTGCACGTGTCTTAGTTTCAATTTGCAGTCTCTCAGCTTGCAACTACGAACTTAATATAAATTTTGTTCTTTAGATGTTTGATTTATTCCCTGATTAAGCCTGCCAGGTGCTGGCAGGTAAGGAGAATCCACAGGAGAGCGATGCACTTCAGGTGTCCTGCCTGTCTGCACGGGATGGTGAATCAGAATAAAGAGGGAAATGAAGCACTCATGAGGGACCTGCACCCTGGAGAGGATCATTATTAGGGAACTCAAAGGCTAAAAAGCACTCTCTGCCAGCTTTTCAAGGGTAGGGACTGGCGCTGCCAAGGGTTGGCTCTTGGACAGCAGTTCCCACCAGCAAGAATAAACTCATGTCCTTTGTGTGAGGAGCAGATGGCACACAGCTCCTGCACAGAGCTGGCCACACACCAAACCCAGCTCGGGGCTGGGAGTTCCTAATGCTGGAGTGGCTGCCTGCAATATCAGCGATGGCTTGGCATTGTTTATTTTGTTTCTTTAAATGCAAGTTGGCTTTCCTTCTTTGCAGTAACTATTTAACGTTGTATTTCTGTACATACACTTAGCAAGTTCTGTTTAAACAAGTGATTCCTATTTAAGCAGCGTGTTTGCTTAATGTATCAATACTTTAATTACTTTTCTTGTTTTTACAAATATTTAAGACTTGTGAGAAACAAAAGCTAGGAAAAAGAACAGCTGTGACTTTATAAATAATTCTTGCTTTGGTGTGTTAAATAAACAGAAGTCATGGAACTGTACAGATTATGGTTACCCAGAGCGGTGTGAAAGGGAACGGTGTTACACAACCATACTTCAAAGTTGAGTATCTGGGATTTTTCAAAGTGTGTGAAGGTGCTTTTTAATTATAACCATTGGGTTACCTTTATTAAAGCTCGAGTGCCTCTGTTGGGAATATGTTCAGACTGAGTTCTGTTTCCCTGTGTTTATTTGAAAATGTTCAATAATACAACCCACTGATAGCTGCGAAGCGTTGGGTTCTTAATAATACATGTTATTAGTGTGGATCTAATTTTAAAATACCCTTCTGAAAAGTTCTTTGTTGAATATGTGAAAGCAAACCAGGATTTTCTATGGCATCGTGCAGGCACAATAATTAAATACATACTCTAAATATAACAGCAAAAAGATCTCAATTCTGGTGGGGTTTTTTTGCATGTGGGCATAGCAATCTGCCTATGCATTGGAAGCTTCAAGACTGAGCCAAAATATTTAAACTAAAACATACCACAAGAGAGGATGTGAAAGCAAAATGTAAAACTTTGGCTTTATTCCCATCAGTTAATGCTGAAGTCTTGAGATCCTTATTTGCTCCACTTAGCATCTCTGAAAGAGTTCCAATCCTCAGAAGTAACTTAAATGAAATGATACTTATTGTTAAACTGCTGAAGGAACTGTTCTGTCCTTGAAGCTCTTTAAAAGTCCGATTTCTCTGTAATTTATGCCACTTGAGAAAGGCAGTGATGTTTCAGGAGCATCAGAGCACCATCCCTGTAAGCACTGCAGGGCCAGCAGATACAACACTATTGTGCTAATTCAGTCTTTCATGAAGCAGAACGATGAGGTCAGAATAGGGTAAATAACTGTTTAATATGCCACTGAGACCTCGGGATGGGGAGAGCCAGGAGTGCTGACCCATGGACCCAGAAACTCCTCCTCCCCTGGGCTGCCTCTCTGGGTGTCCATTACGGCAGTGCCAAGAGGTCTTGGTCAAAGCTGAAGACAAAAGGTGATCCCTGAACCTGAGGATGTTCAAGCTGGATTTACGGGGGTGACACCGTGATGGGAGCGGGTGAAACGGGGTCCGAGCTGCTGAGGCCAGAGAATGAACTCATCAGAAAGGGAGTGCTCTCTCACCTAAGCATAACCAGCTCCAAAATCCCCATCTGCCAGCTACGACACCTCCAGCCCAGCAATGCCCAGCCCAGGGAAGGACCTGGAGGCAAATCACACTCCTCATCCTTCAGCTCAAGTCCCCCGTCCCTTTTCCATTCATGACACAATGGAAGCAGCCACTGCGAACCACAAAACCAAAAGTAAGGAAGGCTGGCGAGGAAATGAGAAAATCTGATTATAGGCTGGATTTGTGTTCTAAAAGCTTCTTCCATGTTAGCTGAAACCTCAGCTTCCTCACAAAAAAGCATCTTTGATTTCCTGGTTTTGATGCTGCAACAGCCAAACTAATCTCTGTAATCTTTTACGGGTTATTTAGCTGGACAGCTTCTATTTAGGAAGAATGACAAATTTCAGCTTGCACAAATTGTCACTTTTTACATGGTGAAAGTGCTGTGGTTATTGTTAGCACTTACAAGAATATACAATAGCAAATTAGGAAGATTTAAAGGAAGAAAGTGGATAATGAAAGTACAGGACTGTGGAGTCAAATCTTAGTTCTACACTTGTGTTTATAAGGTTCACATGCTCTCGAGTCTGAAATTACTTACAGAGCATCAATCCCCATTTTGATTTTGCTGTGCAATATCACTTTAGAGAGACGGTATTGGTAAGCACAGGCTGCTCTGAGTGATGGTTATTTCAAAATAAGAACGTTTTCTGTAAAAGTGATAATACACTTTTAATAATCTCAGAGCACGCCAAATGATTCGGTGGACTTGAATGCTGCATAAAAACTATTGACATAGTACTTCATCTTTAGAACTGATAGACACGTGCCCCAAAAGCTAATAAAGTTCATTCTAATACAAACGAGCGAGTAAAATAGTATATCATAGCCTGTGATAGCTTTGGCTCCTGATCATATAACTGTAGCCCAGGGACAAAGAAAATTGAAGTGATTTAGAAAGGTACCCAGTAGGATATATCTGATATTAGGCAGTTTGCTGAAGCAAAACAGTAATGTCAGAGAGATACAAAGGTGTAAAATCCATTTGACTGTGTCCAAGTGCTTCTACTCTCTGACCTTAATGTCTCCAGATGAACTCCCCTTAGGGTCAGCTGAATAATGCTTAATAACCTATGGCCAGAAACTGCCAAGGCCTGCTAAGGATCACAGTCTTCACTTCTGTGTTTTAGCTACTGTATTCATGTTAAGAATTTTAAGCCATTTCTATTTGAAAAGATATTATCTTTCACTTCTTGGTTTTTACTGCTCCACACTTAATATGAAACAGAGCAAAACAGGAATGCCACCTACGGTTCATTAGGTTTTATATTAACCACCCGATGAAAAGAATATGTGAGAATATTAAGTATTAATGGTAAATGGCAGTCAGAATGAAAGGACTTGCTTATATGTTTGCCTTTGTTTTCATTCCTAGGTTCAGGTGGACAGTGAGGGGTTTGATTGCTAATTCTCAGCCAGAGCTCCTGTGCAGGGAAGACCCAGGAGACGAGCAGACCTTCAATGAGACGGGATTCGAGTCTTTTAGGAACAAAGGAAATGTAAGTGCTCATTTCTGTCTTTGAAGTTGGGAAAGATGTGTTTTCACTGAAGGAGATTGGCATTAGCTCCAGAGCTGGTGTGTGTGATTAATTCCACTGTGGGCTCTCAGAGGGGACAGCAGGGACTCTGCTGGGGACGTGAGGCAGCAGCAGAGTCTGTGCTGCAGAAAAGTACAGCAAAACCAGATCAGGTGTGTGGGGTGAGAGGAGGGGAACAGAGGGAAGTGGGGACTCTGGCTGGCTGCAATCCCAGAGCCAGGCTGTGTCTGTGCTGGGAATTCACCTGTGCTCTCCCAGCACCACCAATCTTGAAACTCTGAGAGGATACAGAAGGTGGCTCAGGTCCTGCCCAGCGCAGATTTCATTGTTTAGCTCGTGAAACACACCAACAACGCAGCATCACATCTGCTTCCCATTTATCCACTTTGCAATGAAATCTCACCAGCCTATGGAATTGCAGTGATGCTGGTTCATGTCTCATTTCATTTTAAAATCAATCCGATTGCAAAAACATTGATTGGATAAAAGACACTTTAAGGCACCAGTGCCTTCTCTGACACAAGAAGGACACTTCTTATGCCTAACTCGACTCATCTTGAATAAGGAATTCCAGTTCAATGAGGAAAGCCATAGAAGCATTTAGGCTGGAAAAGACCTCTGACATCATCACGTCCAAGCATCAATCCCTTTTGGAGGGCACATAACTCCCAACTTCGTTCCATCTCCAGGTCACATCACCTGGCTTTATCTTCGGTGGCAATGGAAGTGATTTCCACCTGCTATTAGCACTGTGTTTCTGGGAAGCCCTGTGAATCAATGTTTACCTTAATGAAAGCCATAAATTACCCACATTGGCTCTTGTATTGGCCAACTGCATGGAGTTATCCCTCAGCTGTACTTCCTCTGCCATTTCTTCCTTTAAAATACACATTCTGATAAGCAATATTGATCAGGCAGTATTGAAATGAATACACAGATATAAATATTTGATAAAAGAAAAGGCAAAGTACACAGGGAATCATAACCCAGAAATGATCATTCCTATCAGAAGACACATTCACCCACTAATCTTGTCATTTCCAGTGAAGCCTCAGAGCTGCTGGTTTTCCCTAATCCAGAAACTGCATTCCAGTTTTCCTGCAGGCTGATGTTTCTCTGCATTTCTCTGCAGAAATAGACCAATGTCCTTGGTAAGAATTTTACAGGCAGAATGGAAGTTAGAATACAAATATTAATTAATGAGATTATCTAGTAAGAGACAAAATAAGTGGTTGTGTTTCTTTCAAAGTTGTATTACGTGTCCAGAATTTTAATCCTGGTGGCTGACTGCAGCATATCAGCGGGATGCAGAGCTTGAAAGTTCGTGTGATCTTTGGTGTGACTGTATTTATTTTAAATATTTTTGTTTTGGGTTGCGCTTTGACTGTTTTGGGGTATCAGATGTAGATGGGAAATAAGATTTCAATGACATTTCTTATCCCCTGCCTATCTTTGCTCTCCTCTGTTGCTCCCCCAAACGAGAGGGTTCTGCAGAGTGCTGAGCTTTCTTTTCAAATTATTTGTGTCTGTTCTGACCATGATGATGACAGAAAACTCAGACTCTGTTTAGGACACAAATGTACTGGATTTCACATACCTATTTAGAGGCACAATCAAACGGCTGGAGGGAAGAGACTCTGCATTTCTGAGAAATATACCTATGGAAACATTAATTAAGTCACAGACGAAGCCCAGATGATGGGGGTGCCTACTTAAAACACTACACTGGTTGCCAGTATGATCATCAACACAATTTTCTGTGCTACTTAATATTTTTTTTCTGTTTCTTGGCTGTAGTTAGAAGGTTATAAACTGCCAGGCATGTATTCCTAAGTCTTTGAAATTCAAGTTGCTCTCTGCTTTCTTTGAGTTTCATGTTCTTAGCGGAGGAGAGAAATCACAATAATTACAGCTTAAAATAGTCTCATTTCATGGTGTGGCTAACAAGTGAAACTACAAGTAATGATGTAATCTAACATGTCAAAAAAGAAAATGAAAAGAGGAGACAGAAGGCAGGACGGAGCCAAGGGATGCGATGTGCCATGTCATCTTCTAATTAACTAACTGATCCTTTAAACTGTCAAAATCAGCCAGGAACTCCATGGCCCAGTGTGTTATTAATATTCATACTGGGCCACGAGAAGCTCTGATTCCAGTCCCAGTGGTTATGGTTAAACATTAAAAACAAAAAAAGCCCGGCTACGCAGGGCTGCAGGAGCCTGACATTGATAGGGAAATGAAGGGAGGCCACCCTGCTCCCCAGCCTCTGCTGGGGGAACTCTCCCAGCGTGCATATTGATTTCTGGATTATTAGGGGGCTCGTATATTGAAAAAAAAAAAAGGCAAAACAATTATTTTTCCTCTTGCTACGAGCTGCCACACTGTTAATCACATTAAGCTCCACGTCGTCAAAGGAAGGAGGGATGCGTGGAATGTTTTGCAATACAAGCCCATTTTTAATTTTGCCCACACCAAAGGAATCGGCAGTTAACAAACCCCGGTTGTTTGGAGGAATGGGGGAATTCATTTTGCCATGTAGGATGCAATTCAGGATTGTTTTTGCAGAAATCTGGGGCCCACAAGAAAAATAATCTTCCATAATCTTCTTATAATGCAATTATTCTCTTACATTTCAGCCTGCCAGTCTCTTCCTACTCCCACTAAGCAGTTTCCTGAACCTTGAAGTCTAAGGGAGCAGCTGACATTTGGTTTCCCCATTCATTTTCTGTTTAATTCTTCATGGCAGGACAATGCTTTAAAAAAAATTATAAAAATCCTCTCTGCTCTGAATTACATGGACTATTTTGGGGCCCAGTCTGCCACAGACAGGGATGTGCCTGTGTGCAGGAGAAGATGGGGATGAGGAGGTAATTCAGCACCCTCTGAAGTCAAAAAGAGTTTTGACATCAGCCTTTTACAATTAATTTCAAGCCCGGGCTATTTTGAGGGCAGTTAATCCCGTTTTATACTTGCCATTTCTAGCTGTGCATGGCATAGTAGAAAGCAATATATTATGTAGCCCTTTATAGCAGCATGATCACTAAAGGAGTAGCTGAGCCATAAATCACGTGCTGTACGTCTCAATGAAAAATAATTAAATTGTTGGAATCTCATTAATTGATATCCTTTATTTAACTGATACACTAAAGGAAAAATATCTTGGTTTGCCCCCTATTTCTTCCGTTCTTTTCCCTGCCCTTGCCAGTTTCCTGTGGTATAACTTTCTGCAGTTTGACACAGCACTTAGAGGAAATATTTCCCGTATCAGGCACCCGCTGCAGAGCCTGTTTGGTCCCTGTTCTGGGAATCAGCCGGGTTAGGAGTGGCATTCCCTGGGAATTGCCCTCCTGATGCCGTGGGCTGGCACAGCCCTCCTGCATCCCACCAGGACCCCCCAGCACACAGACCTCGGGCTCTCACCTCAAAGCCCGCTCAGCCCTGCGTCACAGCAGCCCAGTTTTTGGGAGCTGAAGTGACTTTCTGGTTTTCCATCAGCTGTGGAGCCTGGCTGTGCCCCTGGAGCAATGTCAGAGTATTTTGGGATAGACTCCTGAACTGGTGCTGCGGAGCTCCTGCCCCTTCCCTGGCCATGAGCACACAAACCCCGGGGGAAGATCTGCATCAAAACATCCACGCTGTGCCCACGCAGAGCTGGGATTTGTCTGGGAGCCATTCAGGGCCTTCTCACCCCCCCTCACCCTAAAAAAAAAAAATTATCTTCAAACAAAGCTAGCAACCCAAATATTTAACATCACATATTTAACTCTGTTGTTTGAGCTCTATTATGGATGAAAGGCAGGCTCCATTGCAGAAAAAAATAAAATTAAATACTCCAAAGTGTCTATCAGCTGGGTTAACATCAGGCACCAAACTGCCAGACCACAAATCTTGAATATGTTGACGCTAAATGTCTACGAGGAGCATATGTTATGGATCAAAGAACACACTGATTAATCCAGCAGAGACAAAAGTCTGTCACTTTGGTCATGGTGCCATGATACCACAGAAGACAGGACTAAGGAAGCACATGAACAGAAAACAAATGCCAATGAAAGAAAGAAATGCTAGAAAAGGAGGTTACAATCTAAAATAAGTCTTATTAGGTCAAACGCTTTCACCCATGAAAGCAGTTGCTTAATGCATTTCCTATTTTTTCAAAAATAAAGTTCTCAACATTTTGGGGAGATATGAATTTCTATCTATTTCCCTGCTATCATTTTATTAATATATTTTTATGTTAATTCAAGCAGTCCATAATTTTTTTTGCGAAAGCTGTCTACATGAGGCTCTCTATTTACGTTGGTACATCATGAGGGAACAGGAACCTGGAATCACAGCAAGGCATTCCGAGCTAGACTGTTTTTCTCCAGCAGTTTGTCAGTTTATTTTACATTTCTGCCGAGCAGTTCAGCAGAGCAGTGTCTTGTTCATGTGTAGTTTTAATGCAATCCTTCAACTGAGGTGTTAAAGCAGAACACACTTTACTTAAAATCTACTTGAAAGCAGAGGAAGATGACTTCTTTTTTAGTATTTTCAAGTATTTTTCCACTCAGTATCACAGGCATGAGCACATCCCTGTATCTGGTACGTCTTCCTTAAAGAATGCTTCAGAAAACCTTTCCCATAACTTACAAAGGAACACTTATTTCAAACACTTTCCATTTAGTTTCCGTGTTTGTTTGAAAGTGTGTCAAACATTTGCTTTCTCTGCATTCGTGTTTTCTTCCTCACTGTGGCATTTAGTTTTTAATTAGAAAGGGGGAAAAAACAACTTAGGAAAATGAGACTTTCCTAAATTCAAGCTTTAATACTGACAATACTTCTTGTGCAGGAGGTAACAAAGCCAATGGTCTGTGGGCATCCTCTGCTTTTAACCTGGGGGATCCATACACGGATTACATTCAGAGCCATCTGATTTTCCTGAGAGAATGGGGTTCCCAGCACGCTTTTTAGCTTCCAGAACAGTCTGTGGTTGGGCTCTGCTGCAGGGCTCCCAGTCCTGGTGTCATTCAGTGGTGTTTTAATGTGTCCCCTACATTTTGACAAGGTGGCCACCTTCTTGATCACCGTATCCTGCCCATGCACGTGCAGTTGGCTAAATTAATGTATAATGCATGAAGGAGGTTTCTCAAAAGTAGTCTGTGAGGGGTATATTAACTGAACATGTTTTGTCCATTTTCCATCTCATTTGGGTGAAGATAAGCTATCAGCAATCTCAGGCCAGAGAGGTTTGTGTGGGATCGGCTGTGCATATTTCATGTTGGCAATAGCTATTTATACCATGGCACCTAGCAAGCATGTTGGGAAGTACGTGCACCCTCCATTTTACCTGATTTTATTGCAAAGTGATGCCAGGGCTTTTCTGAAGGAATAACCACTGCTGTATCCAGGAGATTCCTTTAACGAGCCACTGCTCGGTTGTATTTGCCCTCAGCTTGTTTTTCTGCATAATTTAAAAGACAGCTGTCACAGCTACCTGCTGTCCTGCCTGAAACCTGGACAGTGTTAAATAAACCTGACATTTGTACAGTGCTAACGAAACCCCACACTGGGTCCAGCCCTCTCCATGAGCCTCCCTGATCCCATTCCCAGCAGCCAGGCTGGGATACATGGAAAAACAACAGCGACAACTCATCACATCACGTTACACTGCCAGAATGAGCAGGCCTTCCCTCAGAGAAAGAGTTAAAGTTAATTGCATGGTAAAGACCATGAGATCAGAATCCTGGGACTCAGGAACTGATTTATGCACTGCAAATGTGTATATCCTTTGCAGAAAAGGCCATTTCCTGTTTAAAAATGTAAAAATACTTGATTAAACTCTGCGGTTCCCAAACCAAACACATTACACTCTTTAGTCCATTAAAACTCTGCGAGCCCGTTACTTATCGTGCTGTGATGGATTGATTGTATTTAATCTCTCCTCCTTCTGAAGTTGTTTTCATTTCCTGCAGCCCTGTGCCCTCCCAGCCCCAACACACCAGCAGCGCATTCACTGGCCGCCAACAGAGCTGATTATAAAAATCTATTGTCACTTGGACAACGTTTATATGAAAACAGCCACATTTTATGAGTCATTATTATTATTGTTATTATTGTCACAAACCCAGATGGAAGCTGGGGCGGGATGGCAATAAGGACACCTGAGCAGGCACCACTGAAAATTCTTATCTTCTACCATTAAATTAAATCAGCGTCAGAAGGTCTGATACATTCAAATGATGCTGCACTATATTACTCTACGAAAAGCACTTTTTAGCTGAAGCTAAACACAGAGTAAACATGTTCCTTAAAGGGGAAAAAAAAGTGGATCTTGACCTTTATTATAATTGTCCAATAATAGTTTGCTATTTACCAAGAAACAAAGGTAAATACTATTAGTAGCCCAACCTTCCCTGCTGTATTAGAAACACACAGGGGCAATGGTGCCGTCAGACCTTTTCTTTCTCACACCTACTCAGAGACTTTTTGTACAGCTGAGACTCTCTTAGAAGTGTTAATCAGGCTGGTTCAAGGAATTTATAAAATAGAAACTCTCACCAAGTTGGAGCACAGTGCGAAGCCCTGGTGTACAATATTAGTGTTGTAGATAATTAATTTCCTTAAAGATCAAGTTCAGGAATCTTTTTCTGTGGAGTTTCTGAGTCATTGCTCATTTCATGGTTTAGGATTCTGTTTATCCTGAGATTGGTGAACACGTGCAAGCTTCTTAAAGCTGTTTTCCAGGTCTGTGCTTCTAAATGATTTCCTTTCTCTCTGCCACTCACACATTTAAAAATACAGAGTAACAGCAAAAAAGATGCTAAACTGCAGTCTTCAGCAGTTCATCTCACCTCAAAATAATGGAATAATTTTTCAAAACCAGTGTGCGTTCTTGAAAAGGTGTAATACAGATCAATTCTACTATAGACTATTTTATATTGAGAAGGGAAACTGTCTTCTTGGTGTTTGTTTTCACTTAAAGAGTTCTTCTTAAGCAGTGTCCACCCTCATTTTCCTCGTACCCCCTTGTGTATGAATTCTATTCTCTAACAAATTTGGGGGAAATGGTGATGGAGAGTTACAGACTTCATAATTCATGGAACACTAAGGTTGGTGCTTTTTCCTTTCCCTTAAGCACAGAGATCTTAGCTGAAACTCAGGATTTGCTTTAGTGCTTTTTCAATTCAATGTGGTGATCAGGAGGCAGAACTAATGGGATGGCTTCTGAATCACTCCATGCAATCTGAAAACGTGGTTCAGACATCAAGAACTGTAGTAAACAACAAGGGAAGAATTACTGTTCTTCCAACAAACACATGGCTTCTGAGTGGTGGGAGGCAAGAATTGCTGTTATAAAATATAATGCAGCCAGAAATTTCCGAAAGGTGTCATGTTGGGATTTTTAAATGCCTAACATCGATTTAATTGAAAATGATTCTCCAATGGCAATAGGATTATTTTATCTGTTAACATATCTCCAGGAATCTAAAAAGCTTTGACTCATCAGTCAGATACAGTTAATGAAGAACCTTTCAGCTCTTCAGTAAGCCATGTTTCAGATCAGTCTGATCGTGTGGCTTTTAAAACTGACCATTTGTTGGAGAAAGTGTATCTACAGGAAGAAATGGTGTGAATTTTTTCCTGCTGCCTTTTGGTTGCTCTGGTAATTATTTGGATCAGACTACAGGACTTGTGTGATTAGCCTGCAAACTTTGCTCTGACCTGGAAGAGAAAAGATTAATCTTTTTAATCTTTCCAAGTGTCACAGCACACCCTGGCTTTGTGCTCTTGGTCAGGGGGGTAATGTCTTAAGTTGCATGTTTGGGGTTAAAGTCTTGCTCTTGGGTTGCAATATGTGACGGGGGTTTAAGTAACTGTTTTGCGTGATTAAGAGTAATTCTGAGCAATTAAAGAAAACAGTTCATTTGTGGCAGGTGGCAGAAAGCTAAAGAAGATAATTACTCTTTTTAGCCATCTGTGTTAAGAGCCATTAGCAGAATTAAACTGGGATTCACCACTTTGAAATTTGAGGCAAAGTTCTTTTCCCTTAACTACATAATATAATATTGTCTGAAGTCTAATTACAAAAAAAGAGTAATTTCACCCTGCTTGCCATGAGGTGCCTATTTGTTAATTTTGTTAAAAATGCTGGCACTCCAAGATATGATAAATTGGACAACTGCTTGTACTAAATGTCTTTGAATTACGTGTTGGCTGTGAAAAGCTGTTCAACTTTGAGTGAGTTTATCCTGAAAAGCCCTGATCTGCAGCAATGAACTTCTGCAGAAAAGAAGGAACATTTCTACCCTTCTGTCAGGTGTGTGAAATACCCCACAGGTCTGCTGAGGATCCGAGCACTGCCAGTGCTGCTGGGATGTGCCCTGTGCAGGAATCAGGCAATGAGCAGCTCCAGGAATATGTGCTGAGATGTGGAAAATACACCCCAGCAAAGCAGAAAAGCGAGCAGGGGAAACCTTTCCTAGAGGAATGAACATGCAGTGTGGGTATTCCTGCCTCCTGGAAGCACTGGAAGCTGCAGGGAGAACAAACCAATCCTTTTTCTCTCCAGCTGTGTGATGACAGATAGCACCAAGCACTGCTGGAAATGAAAAGTACAATTCCGGGAAAGCAGTCATCTCAGAAAGTCTGGAAATTTTTCCAATTTCTCTATTTTCTGGTAATTATAAGGAGGCTGAGTTTCATGACTATAGGACCTGGCTCATGTGTTACCTTCTGCTAGTTATCAGTTGTGTCTGCTCTGTACTTTTACTTTGGGTATTAGGATTCTGGTAAAATTCATGTCACGCTGTAACCACACACAGACACAGTCTCACTCACTGCATAAAGGTTACTCTGGAAAAACTGCAAATTCTTCCAGATACTAATGGAGCTTTTGATTATAGAAGTACTTGGGCTTGGTATTTTTTACAGCAAACTTTACACTTAATCACCAGCAGGAGTTTTCATGTTCACAGGATGATCCCGGCTAATTAATGAATCTTTCTTACTGATTAATACCAACTATATTTCATTTAAAAACGGGTGGATTAGGTTAAGGGGATTTTATCAGACTTTAATGACCGTAATGACCAATTATAAGAGTATATTAGAATTCCTCTCTTGTTTGAAACACATTACAATAGCATTTTTCATAACCTGCATCTGTATTTATTGTCAGCACTCATGTAATTCTGTGCCAAAATTAGTCTTTAGCTAGGACAGGAACAGGACACCTGCAAGGACCCTGTACAACAGGGCTGGGCTCAGAAGGTGCTGCTCTCTAAAGGCAGCACAGGATAGGGATCTTGATGCTCTTTAAATAAGGAAGAGGTTCACAGTCTGAACCTCAGTGATGTAACAGACATATAAGAAATGAAAGACTGAGGATGGGATCCTCAAAATCTCATTTATCTCCTAAGAGCACTAAGAGAAAGCATCAGGGCTTTCTGATGCTTCTGGAGCAGCATCTCCAGCTCTGCCAGAGGTTTCGATCTTTTCCTTTTTCAGCAGACTTGAGAGTTCTGGGTGATTTGTGTTGGCAAACTTGGATTGACACAGCTGCTTTTTGCTATCAAGAAATACTATGTTTCTGTTAGCACAGCATTAGGAATGGAAATGTAGATACAGACACCCAGAGTCATCCAAGATTCCCTAAGACCTCCAGGCACCTGGCAGGTGGGGTGCAGGGCTCAGGAGGACCTGCAGTATCTGGAGGCCAGTCCTGACATTCCACAGAGCCTAAAATGCCACTGACCTTGGATGTTGAGGCAGCAAAAATCCCAGTTCTGGCATGGTATGAATGCTACTGCCAAGCTGATCAGGCTGCTGGAACAGGCTGAGCTGTAGCTACATCCAGATGAATTAAATACACATTTACATAGATGAGATGTTATTCTGTATAAGGTTTCTCACTCTGTTTATTGTGCTTTGGTCTGTAAGTCATTGCACTGTTCCTTTAGCTGGTGAGATGTCTTTGTTTGAAATGGAAACAATGTTTGCTATGGAGGCGATATAAGCAGGTTGAATTCTAATGAGTAGGTTTATGTTAAATATACAGGACAGTTACTCAAATCTCCTCTATGAACCAGACATCCTGGGAGTGATGGTGCTAAGCCAGCTCTGCTGTGGAGCTGTGTGTCCTTCCCAGATACTTCTCCCTTCATTATTTCCTTCCTGAGCCGTGTTCTGGGACTCGTACAAAAGAAAGGAGTGGGAGGCAGAGATTGTGCAGGAGAACAAAAGCCCTTCAAATAACTCTTTTAGACACTTTTCACACTTTAATTGAATAAATTGTACAGAAAAATCCTATGTCTGTGGTATACAACTCCCCAGGTGCTCTCAGCTACCACATCCGCAGCTGCTTATATTCAAACTAGGTAATTTAATACACTTTTATCTGTGTACATTGTACAGTGTCTTTTAAAATCAAATGGCTGGGAATTTCGACTCAGAACAAAGCAAACACCCTGTGAAGGGACAACTGCCTCCCTCCTTGGATGCTGCTGTTCATCTCTGAGTATCTGAGCCCCGTTAAAAAAAGCCCTTCATGCTGATGTAAACTCTGTTTTCAACCAGTGCGTAATGTCACTAACATGACATCCATGCACAAAAAAATGTATGGCTCATGGCAGTTGGCAAATCAGCTCCTGCCTGGTGCTCCCCAAGGGGAGGGATTCATGCAGGAGGCTGCCAAAAGAAGGGTCATGATTCAGTTTGGCAGGGGCATAGCCTGGACACATTTTCCTTTAATTGCTCCTTGTCATGTGAGATGTGGTCCTGGCTGACACCGTGGCTAGAATAATACAGAAAATAAATGCTCGCTGTCTCATCCATGCCAGAATCTCTAAATGCTCTGTTTATTTTGCCAGTGATCGTTAAAGAAAAAAAAAATAATTAGTGTTTCATTTTCTCCCACATTTTTTTCCCCCTCACTTCCGAGTGATGCAGGAGTCAACATAAAGGAATGGCAGGACATTAAACCATTTTCCTGCCTGATCTCTAATCTTACACACAAACTGCTCATGCCTCACTTTGTAACTTCATCAACACAGGGAAGAGAGGCTAAAAAAACCTTCTTAAGTGTCCCTGTAAAGCCTGATGGCCAGGGATGTCCGACAGGTCCCTCACAGCAGGAATTGCTGTAATTGTCAGCTCCATGTCCCTCTCCTGAAGAGCTGCTCTCTGGTGAAGGCAGGGAAAGAAATGTGAACAAGATTCTACAAATCTGGCATATGGCAGAGCAACTGCAGAGAGTGGAAGTGGCTCAGCAGCTACAAACTACAGGGAAGAACATCATCCTGAACACAATGAAACTCCTTCTGCACCTGGACACCCTGCACACCAGGCTGGGTTTATTGGAGGTGCAGTTTTAGAACTGGGGAGGAAGGAACTGCCTCTGCTCCAGGGTGAATTTGCAGGAGATGAGGAACATTACAGGGAGGGATGGGAATGATTTTTTTGTACTAACACATGACTGAGATACACTTCCACGTAAAGCGTTGTGCCTCCAGGAGGCAATCCTATGGTCTGCATGTTATTGCAGTCATCTCACAGTCCCTTGACTGGGCTCAGATCTCACAGAATGACAGAAACTGACTTTAAGGACTGCAGAGGATCCCACTGCCATCACTGTCCCAGCGGGTACAGAAGTGTCCTGGCCTGTTTGATGTGTCCCCCTGGCACAGGGCTGAGCTCTGCCAGCTGGAGAAGCTCCAGCCCAGGGCAGGGCTTGTGGCAGCAGCAGCAGCTGAGGGTGCCTGAGGGACAGGACCCTTGGCAGAGCAGCCCAGCCGAGGGGACACTTCAGACACAGCATGAGCAGTGACCCAAAAAATCATCCAGAAGAGCCAGACCACCCTGGCTTCCCAGCTGATCCTTTACAGGCACCAGGAGAAAGGTCTTTGTCTCACCTGTCCCCAATAAGCTCCTTGTGCAATTATCATTAAGAGTGTGTCAAGTGTTTGAAGGAATCGGCCATTTAATTGTATAAAAACAAAGGTTTAACCACAAAAGCTGCCAGGCACTCCCACAATTATCATTTATCAGCCAAACAGAATGTCCTCGGGTTATGTATTCATCAAATGGTTATTGATTTAAGCTTTGGGCATTTTATAAGATTAGAAATTATTACTTGTGATTTAAATAGTGTTTAGAGGACAGAAATCAAATATAAGCTAGTGTGTTTATAAAATGACAGGCTTTTATAAAATTGCACAACAGAAATATTGTAGAACAGGAGCCTCCTTCCAGTGCTTTGAAACTAAAGAATGGTCTCTCTACACAATTAGCCAAGTATTAAAAATACAGTGGGCTCATTTTTCATGTCAAGGGTGTTCTTCCCCGTGACTCTGTTCAGAGTATCAGAGAATATCAGGTACTCTGAAAATCTCTGGAATTTATGTGGGAACACAGAAACATGAAAGGCTTCTCCTGCTTCTTCCTCTTCTCTCGTTCCAACAGCCTAATTAGTCAGAAACACCTGAAAAATGACAAAACTCCTTTGGTTTTCCTTTGAAATGCAGACAGCAATCATGGGTTGGGTATTTGGACTCTACTGGAGCTGGGGGATGGTCACTCGGGAGAGGAGCTGGCAAATCATGAGGGAAATCCTCCCACCCAGAGCGGGGGAAGCCGATCGCCCCACACACACGGTCAGCAGCTCACGGGCTCACGCAGAAACGCTGAGCTCCCTGGCAGGACAAAGCACTGCCAAGCTCTGCCCAGGATGGAGGTCGAAATCAATTATCTACTGAGCTATGTCTCTGAAACAGCTTAATCACATCAAAGCCATCACGCCCGGAACGTGGAGCTGGTCTTTGGGCAGGGCTCAGTGGGGCTGCCACAGGCACGGAGGATGAACTGAAGCAGCCCAGGGTGTCCCTGCCCCAAACACCACCCCAGACAGGCAGCCTGGGCACATTCCCCATGCCCCAGCCCTTATGGGAGCTCATTGAAGGCTGTGTTTACACACACAAAACCTGTTACCATTTCATGTTTTCCCTTGGCCTTTGAAGGCTTGGCCTCTCCAAGTGTGACATTTGTTTACAGGTGAAACGTGTTTTAAGCGAAGGGCATCTCTCACAGCAATTTGTCTGTGTCTGAGGAGCCGGGGGCAGGGGGTAGACATTTACTTACAGAACCTTTAGACTACTTTAACCAGGCCTTTGGGACCTCCCTGCTGACCAGCCTCCTGTAGCATTTCTCTGTGCTATTTCCTTTAATTGACTAACCTCAACTCTGGCTGTTCAAAATCACTTTAACCCAAACATGCCCCCGGTCTGAAGCGCCTAATGACCTTCCCCTGGCCCTAAACACATATGCTGAGACAATGCAAACATCATTTGGAAGATGAGTAAATTCAATAACTCAATTACCACTGCACCAAAATACCATTTGTCAAAGCCTGGCCACAGCAGTTCAGATCTTTAGCTCTCTCTGTTTCGATGGCCCGGCATTTGGGTGAAAGTAACTAATCGATTTAGGAATGATTAAATAGAAATTTGTAACACTTGGCATTATTAAACCTTCAATCTTCATTACAACTGCTTAACAATTACATCATGGGCTGTGTAAAATACATTAACAGTAGCTGGAAACAATCTCCTCATAAATAAAGACAGCAAAGGTATTAGACCAGTGTTCAATAGGAAGTCTAATAAAAATACATATATTGTGGCATTATTAGTAGGTTGTAAATTCTGAACTTTGGAGGCGCTTCAAGCCTGAAAAATTTAAAAAGCCCAATGAGAATCCCCCAGCTGATATCTAACATTGAACTCATTTATTTTAAAAGGTCTAATTTAGTGGCAGAGCCAGCAGCCTGAGGGCTAGAGCTGAACAACAGGTCACCCCTCCATCCTCCTCAAATAGGAAAAACACTTCTTTACAGCCAGCCCAAATCCCAGGTTCTCTCACGGGTTCCACACTCTCATCCTTTAAGTTCAGGGAGTTTCTAGCTCCACCTGCTCCTTTAGACAAGTAGGAGAGGGTCCCCTTTTCCTCTTTCAGTATCAAAACATTCAATTTAAAAAAAAAAAAAAAAAAATTTAAATAATTTTGAAAGTCCTGTAAAATTCTTTCACTTAATTTTCCTACCACCTTTGTCAAAGCCTAAACTTCATGCAAACATCCAAACTGGGCAAATCATTCTACTCATTTTGGAAGCTTTACTTATTGCTAAAAGAAATGACAGCATTTTTAAAAAGTTACCCTGGCTAGCTATTACACAGATACATTTGGTCTGTGGATCACTAATCTAAAATATATGTTTATGTTCTAACACTTGGATGCTAATACAGCAGATCTCACAGTGAAATATTTGCCTCATTGAAATTCAGTATTTACATCAACTTTTGTGTGTATTGAATTAGCCTTAGACCCGCTCCTTCCATAATCTGACAGATACATTATTCCAGTAAAATGTTTGGATTTAGAATATTTCCAAAGAGTATTTAGAAGAAATACACCATATTTACAACAGTTAAAGTGAAGTTTGGTATGAATTGTTACTAACTGTACCTCAGTCATTAATGTGAAATACAAAAAGCACTTTTCCCAGGCAGAGGAACGGGTGTTCCATGGATGTTTAGTGCACAACAGGGCTCTTATTAAACTTCCACAAATAAGATTTTGGGAAGTTCTGCTCCTCTTACCAGCCAGTTCTGATAATCAGCAGTGAAGTCACACATGTTAACTGTAACAATATTAAACCGTGGATTGATCGTGGGCTGGGAACTGGTAAAGGTGTTTTATCTCAAGGCTACTGGTTCGATTTATCCCACATCAGTGGCTGCTGAAATTTGTTTCAGCTGAGTGAGCGTCACTGTCCCATGGGAAGGGGCCGGGTGGGCCTGGATCAGGATCTGGGGAATCTCATTAAAACCCTACAGCCGTCAGTATCCTCAAAACACGGCCAAGATGCTAAAAAATGAAGTATTAGCCTATTGCTCCAAATCAACAGGCTCACAAGTCGTATTCAAGTAATGGGGGAGGAAGTTTGTTTTGTTTCTGGCTCTCATACCCCACAGTGTTTCTCTAAAAACAGAGCTTGCCCTTAAAAGGCAAGGAAAGCTGATGACACCGATCCAGAGGGATGAAGCACATTTCTACACCCACAGCTTTAAAAGCCAAGTCCCAAAGCATCTGAAGTCAACAGAAGGATTTCTGTAGACTTCAAACGCCTTCGCATCAGGCTCTGGGGAGCACACGTGTCCCATGGGAACCTGAAGAAAGTTTCAAAGAGTCTTGAAATTCAGATGCTTCCAGTTAAGTTTATTTTATGACCACACCACACTCCATCAGAGATTATCTCCGTGCCTGATAGAAATGTAATTTGTGTAGGGCAGGGCTAACGTCACCAGTGCCCCAGCCCAGGCAGATCACATCCCAGGGCTGGCATCTCAAACCGTGGTGTGACAGAGGCTGTTTTCATTATTTTTCAAAATAATATCTTAACCAGAAAATGTAAAATATGCCTTAACTTTCAACAGCCTAATGAGGTGTATTTGCATTAACTCCCCAGGCTTGAATATAAATGTAGGATTCTGTTGGTGGTCTGAACTAATTCCCACATGTCCTACTGTCTGTAGTCCAGAGGTTTTGAACCCTGTTGATGCAAACAGGTATTTCTAGGTTAATTACCTAAGACTGATCTTGTATTCCGTGTACAAATAAACTGTTCAGGTCATACACCTGTGCTTTGCATCCACCTTCATACATGAAGTTTGTATTGGAAATTCTGAATCTTTATTTTGACCAAAATATTTAGCAGATGTTATAAATCCCAGAATATCACTGCATCAGTAAATCAGGCACTGAAAACAATCAGTGAGAAGCAGACAGCTCCTTATAAATGAAGACTGAAAAGGTGCTGCAGCCAGGACTAGAGAATAAAAGCTGAGCCCAGTCCCAAAGCCTGTAATAATGTGTGTTATTCAATCTCTGACTGAAGGCTCTCTAACACCAAGTCGTGTCTACTCGGACTTTTCCTTCAGCCCCAGGATGTCTGAAGCTTGGACAGACAGCTGAGCTTGCTTAGGGGTGACAATGACTGGGCATCTTTTCAAGTGTTTAACTTTGCTGAGCTTTGTTTAGCTTTTGCAGACAGTTTTAAGAGCCGCTACTGACGTACATCCCGCCAAGCTCCGCGCTGCGAGGGCTGTGGTGTAATGGGCAGCAGATGGGGGAAATCCTGCACCGAGCACGGCCAGGGGGTTATCAGCTCACGGGACATGGTCCTTCCTGCCTCCTTGCAAGAAAGATGCTCTGAAATGGTTCCTAAAATGGCTGTATGTCCTTCGTGGTATGGCTGCAAGGACCAGCTGCCGGAGGGTGAAGCCCACGGTGTTGGGGGTACTGGGAACAGTCAGAACTCAAACACAGGAAAGATGTCTGAGTTCAGCTCTCTACGCTTCCCCCTGGTAGTTCTTCTGTTTTTGTTTATTTACGGAGAAATAAAGAGTATAATGGGGAACACTAAAGCTAATCTAAAACATTTCAGCTGGATGTGTTTGAGTTGGCAGCACAATAACTGTAATAATCTCACAACAGCACCGGGTGTCTCAGAGAACGAATCCAGCCTTCACTCATAAATGTCCAAGTGTTTATGGAGGAGGATAAATCCATTCCCTGAGTTCACCAGCTGCTACTGAGCAAGTTATCACCACTGTGCTTGAGATTTTCTGTAGGTGTTGCTGGGGAGCTGTGCCCCGTCAGACACCTAAATCATGCGGGCATAGAGCGGGCAGTGACAGGCTGTGCTGGCTGCCAGCACCCTCCAAGCATCACCTGAATACCCAACACTGCTTTGATTTGGTAACAAACTCCACACCCACTGGTGCCAGCCTGGTGTCTGGGAGATGCTGGCACAGATATCCTGATTATGTTGTCATCAAGTGCCACCTCTGTGCAGAGCCTGCTCTGTTCTGCTGTGATTCTCTGGACTGAGAGGGATGTTTGAGGATACAGCAGGTGGTAGATTAAAAAACCCATTGCCACGGGATACCCCAATCAGTTCGACAATAAAATTAACAAGCTGATAAGAACAGGGGACAATTAATGGCTTTTCCTTGAATTTCAGCCTCTCCTGTTTATCCCTTCTGAATGTGTAAGGTTGGTTCTCCAAAGAAACCATCTCATTCATTTGCTAGAGCCTATATACTGATTGTTCTTACAGAACATATAGCTCAAATGCACTCTTTAATTCATGCTTAAAGTTCTGAGGACTTCATCTTAAGTTGTACCAAAATGAAGAAAATCCCAGTGTAACCAAGAGAATTTTTAAAAGAGCAATTTTAGTTCGCAAATGTAATTTTTGTGTTGGTATCTTTGGCATTCTCAAACTCTAATTTCTAAAGCTGAATTACAACCTCTGAAAAATGCAGTTACCGATGAGGTATCAAACCAGCCATACTTGTATTGGTGCAAATGATACCATTCCAACACAATAATCAAATGAGTTTCTCATAAACTCTCCTGTAATCCAATAAAGTAACAGCCTTTGTTATAAAGCCTTTATCAATCTCAATCTGTAATATTTACATACATATCACAGGGCATGAATGGGACCTGGAACAACTGACAAGCAAACTGAGATAAATGACAAATAACCATCATTATGGCAAA